>JAGVSQ010010246.1:0-13053 GCA_022683975.1 Rhyacophila evoluta
GTTGTCAATGTATTAAACTTAAAATTTGTGATATTACAACATGTATTAAGTAAAAAAATAAATAAATATTATTCGGATGACAATATCTTCTGCCTAAGCGAGAGGGAGTAAAATATTAAAATTTATCTTTTACAAGGTAATGGCGTATTTGTCTAATATACATTGTTTTAGATTTTAAAAATTGTTTTGACATTTTTATAAAAGCTTTCTCTCTGTATACATGAAGAATACAAATAATTATATCATATATATTATAGTTTGGTGTTACTTTATTTAGCTGGTAAGTTATTACGGAAGGAGATAATGAGTATATGTGAGAAATTAGGTAAGAGCTTAGAATGTGTGACCAAAAAGTTTTGGCACCGCTGTTTTAAAATATTATTCAAAAGCTTACTTTACACAATGTAAAATTCCTCAATACAATGGTATGACGCATCAAAGCCAGCTCCGCCGAGTTGTTTTGACATTGGCCGTACAATATAATGAATGTAAATCTTACTTGCTATATTTGAAAGAGCGGCAATATTAAATGTTGCCGCGAGAGTCTTTCTTTTGTGCGCGTGCGCGCGAAACGCCTACGCGCCAAAACGAGCGAAACTGTCCGTCGCCATGACGACGAGACATAAATAAACAAAAGAGATGAACAAAATCTCGCTCGGCTGAGATGCCCAAAGCGACTTTTTCGAAGAAAGGTCCCAAGACATCGTCGAATCTCAAAGGTCCAATATGAATAATTAAAACATTCAAAACAATTGTATTCTCCGAAATTTTAAATTTTGAGTTTCGAATAGTTAAAAAAATATAAACAATTTTACTGAATTATTCTATCCTCAAAACTTGTATTGACAGTGAGTTAGTTATACGAGTGATTGGACAAATCCATGATTTTGACGAAATCCGTAAGTAAAATATTGTTCGACTAAATTAAGTTTTCATATATGTATATGAAATCTTAATTAATGCCAACACGACTAATATGCAATAACACCGAAATATTAAAAAAATAAAAAATCCTAATATTTAATACATATAACATAAATTATGTGCTATCATCACTGCACTATATGAAACACACCGTAGATATCATATTGTTATATTCTGATAATGTAATCAGTTATTGATGTTTTAGTCCCAGGTAAACGAATCTCCAGTTCACGTTGGAATTTGAATTCTCGTAAAGAATTAACGTTGGTAACAAGAAATTTTCAATCTATTGCAAATTCGAAGATCTCGAATCATATTTTTATTGAGTTTATTGATTAGTGTAATTGTTTCTTTCAAACCGCTGTTACCTTCTGGACCTTCATAGATATTAATCGCTGAATCAGCATGAAATATGCACAGCATAATTTAAAAATAACACAAAGAGGCTCAACTATACTTATTTATTTTGCTGTGTCTAACTCTTCTTCTTTATTTAAAAGTCTCCCTGGTAGCCGATTATACAGTCGGAGATTATAGGTTCAAATCTTACAGCTGCGGCATTTAAAAAATCTACACTTGCAGTACTGGATGCCTAATGCGATGAGTGAAAAAAATATGTCTAAACAAGTCATAAAGCGTATATTCATATACTATATTCGTGGAGTGGTCATCTTCAGACTGTTGAGACCCATATGCTCCACTTTTGGAGTAGATATTTAATCTCTAAAGCTCATGTGTATAAGTAAGTTAGGACTGCAAAAACGTTTCAAGTTTTTGAGAGCTTTAATAATACAAATAAGATATGCGGGAATATATTATTATCTTAAATGTTACCGGCTCTGTAATACGTTTAAAGGAACGCCCTTCGTGTGTTAGACAGGCCAACTTTTACTCTTATTTTCTTTTCTTTTTATACCATTTTATCTTCAATGGGTTTGTCTTGTTTGCCGTTTGAATTGAAGATTTATACGAGTTTGTCTCTTTCGGTCTCTCAGTCAGGGAAAGATAAATACGACGGGATAAGATAATACACTTAGATAATGCATTATTATGCAAGGTTCAGTTCCCAAATGGGTAAAAGGTTTTATTTCGACTAACAGGACTATATTTAAACAAATAATAGGTTTCTTACACAATGACATTGCAATTCTAAAATGTTATATGCTATTAATAGATAAATTTTATATAAATTTGATACATTGATTTTTATTGCCATGTCCACTCTCTGAAACTGGAGCATATGGATATTCACAGTGTGAGATCTAAAATTGAATTTTTTTGTACTTTATAATAATTATAATAATGAAAAATTTAATTAATTGATATGGATATATTGGAACGGTAAACATAATCAAGCATTATTAAATTTGGCATGCCAACTAAATACTGCTAGTTAATTCTGGTAGAGAGCAACAGATTTTACCAATACTAGGCCATGGAGCATCATGGCTAATATCATACAATACATTAATGCCAAATATTGACTCGAATGGTGGAAAAGATTTTAAAAATAATAAAATATTTTATAAATCGTTTTGTCATAATTGTCCATTTTTATTTCATTGTCATGGATGTAAGAGTTCAGTAATTATATGGTAAAAACATTTTTCTTGTAAATACAGTTGTAGAACTAACCCATTATAAACGTTTGTGAAAAACTTGATTGTGAATTTTAACAATATTATATAGTTGAAAAAATAATAAAAAATTATGTTCATGGTGTAGAAAACCAAAAGCAAATTTTATAAAAAGTTTAAAGAAAGGAACCATTTAAAAAAAATTAGTACTTGTTTATCAATTTGAAAATCGAATCTATATTCTGACGAATATAATAATAATCACAAACAATAAAAAAAACAAACGAGCACGATATTTAAAATTACTTTAAATGTTCGAATTATATTTGTTTAACTCATTCCTCACGCCTTATCCGTGTTTGATCTAATTTTGAGACGATTTCAGCCAGACCTCAACCGGTCCAGTTAAAATTCGCTAATAGAATAGATGATAAGCTAAGCATGTCGGCTATTTTAGAGCGCTTTGTTTACGGCTCATTTAATTGTTGTACAAGACAGTGAGTTATTATTTTGCCAAATAAATTGGAAAATCAACAATAATTTTGATTAGGTAAAATTTGATTCAGATTGGTTTTGAAATATTTTCTTGGTTGTTTCTCACTAACTGGGTTAGATAATATAAATACATTTTACTTATTTGTGTAATATTTACTATACAATAAGAAGTTAAATTATAAAGGTAAATGTATAAAACTCTTCTGTCTAGAATGATAAAATATATAGCTTCTCCTGTAAACTGTAAGATGTTATTATCATCATCACCAGCTTGCATCTATTGGCTGCTGGATTAAATTTTACTTTTTGCAATCAAATATATATATTTATTCCATGTTAGCTCCCAAATTACAGCATATGGATCTACACAGTGTGAAAATATCTACTCCGAGCGTGGAGTACAAGAATTGTTTGTCATTCAATTGCTCAACCCAATGATTCTTATAGTCTTGGATTATTTTAAAATCTGACAGATGGAAAATCGAACTCGCATTCCCCAGATTGCTAGGCGCACACGCTGCCAACTGCGCTATCGGGGAGACAATCATCTATAGTGCGCTGCAATGTGCAACCTCTTAAATATTTTGTCAATATAATGGATTTTATCCATATATTTTATAAACAGTTTTTTTTTACTTTTCGTTGATTTCATTTTCAAGCTACTTGCTTCGTCCTTTCCAGCGCAAGGCGTTTAAGAACCCCGTTAAACCGCATATTCTTATTTGTGTATTTATCCGAAACTTCAGCTTTTATCCTTGCACGTTACGCTGAACAAACTACTTTTTATTTAGAATAAGCATCCTTAAATTTATCTTTTGCTTAGTTTATATTATGCAATTACTTATTTTCATTTTGTGTATTGTTTCCTTTATGTTATTCTCCGAACTTCCACTGTTCACTGAACAACTGAGAATAAAATATTAGTTCCATGATCAAATTAACTATTTACTCATTCCTCAGACTAGCACCATTTGAACCGAAATTACCATATAACTAAGATTAACATATAATTGTTGTTATTGACAATGGTGTGATAATTTAAGAGATTTTAACACTACTTTTAAATGTGTACAACCTTTACCTATCGGATTTTATTAAATTATTCTAACAAATATTTGAATTAAAATTAAGTATTCTCTATCACCTTTTATGGTCACTTTTTCCGATTGTACAAGTGATCTCTATCTATTTGATATGTTTATAAAAAGAGTAATTATTGTGTCAAAATAGAATAAATACCATTGGCAGTTCTTAATTAGAACTGTATTTATAAGGCAGTTCACAAAAATAATAAAAAAAAAAAACATAAAGACTGCCCGCTGTTTTAAATTGAATTATCATTTTCTATTCATTTTAATATGGAAATAAACAGGTAAAATAGATGTTAAATTTTGGTTTCGGTAACAAAGTTCCATTGTTTTGACATTAAAGAATTTTTATGGCCTTATCTACATAACGCATGTTGCACGCATGACACCGGAATTCAAGTTGAAATGAATTCATTCATTTTTTAAATGTAACTTCAATGAAAACGTTTTTATTACTTATCAGTACAACAACTTAACAATGCTTTATAGAGATAAATTGTCAAAAACAGTAAAAAAATGTAACAAATACATATCATTATATTTATATAAATATATTATATTATACAGTTTATACAATCATATTTTTTTTTCATTTCTCGTATACTTTCATATTAAATATATAATATCATTTTCCTTTTTATAGAACTACAATTTATAACGGCTTAGTAAGTATAATAACTTTTAGTGATAATAGTTGTTTCGGTAGTAACATCATTATTTTATATATACCATGTTCGCTCCCAAATTGGAGCATATGGATCTACATAGAGTGAAGAATCCACTCCGAAAGTGGAGTATATATGGATCTCCGCAATGTGAAGCCGTCTTGACATATTATTTTTCACGAGAATTGTTTGTCAGACAATTACTCAACCCAATGGGCATCCAAGTCCTGCATTTTTAGATTTTAAAATCCAACACAGATGAGGATTCGAACCCGCAATTCCCCCGCATTGCTAGGCGCGCACGCTACCAACTACGCTAACCGGGGAGACAAGACTACAATAATAATTGTTTTATATCACCTCAAATGATTGACTAGTGAAAATGAGTGAAATTATTACATGAAATAATTTAAGTAAATTTCTACAAAATATGCACGTTTTATAAAACATTTTATAATACATTATGCATGTGTTTTAATTCTAGATAATACAGAGTTTTCAAGAATAAAATATTTAATAGATAACATTTAAAAAACTTTAAACAATATGTCACGTTATAGGAATTAGATGTATATCATATCTATAAACAAATATGCATTATCTTTCGAAGACATTTGGAGCGAAAAAAATCCAAATAAGAAGATTTATTTTGAACATACGCATATTGTTTATCTACTCAACTATCTAAGCGATTTAAAAAAAATACTTGAAGATATTATTCAAATTTCGAATTTAAGTACTTCTATTTTAAGCCGTGTAGTGTCGCTGTTTACAGTTTTCTCTTGATTTTTTTCCTTCAAAACGTCAAAATTAAAACAACATAAATAATGTTTATTCAAGTAAAATCGAACGTAATCTGATATGTATTATTTCAATCAGTATTTTACATTGAATTGAGAATTGAGGACATTGTTGACGAATAATAATAAATGTTCCGCGATTTGTCATCGAAGTGCTAAACAGATTTCTGTAATACCGAATTGAACCGAGAATATTGTTCCACATTGATCGATTTAATAATGAAACGTAAGAATCAAACATTTTTAATAAATTATCCAAACTGAATATAGTTGTCAAAAACAGTGAGATACAAAAATTTAAAAACGCTTTTAAGTAGGAATTATATAGTTAAATATTATTCATCTAACATTATCTTCCGTCTGTGAAAAAATGTTTTACATCACGGTTGTATATGTTATGAAGGATAGAATCTAAGTAAATATTATTCAGTTTGTTTAGGACTCATTCACCTATTATAATATTATATCATAAAGGTATCACTGTCAGATTCAAATACATACACTCTTTATACAGGCTTTGTTGGTTTATTTTTAAATATTCATAAAAATGATAAAAGAATATGGAAGGTGAATGATATGCCAAAGAAGTTACTTTGGCTCTATTATAGATACATTCCCATAAGTTGATCGATAACAACTCTCTTTTATTTTAAAACCAATTGTATTTATAATTATTTCTGATGCTAGTTTCATCTTTTGTTATCATCTTGTTGTTAAATTTGAAAAATAATTGAAATTTTCAATTTCATAATATTAGTAAAAATTAATTTGTTTGAAAGGGTAAAATGAAAATTTCAACATTTGAAACACGGGGTTCGGTCTTTTGCTTCTTCAGGATATATATACTATTATGTTATAGAAGAACAATGAGATGAACAATACATTAAAAATGGGAAATCGTATACACACTATCTATATTGATGAAAATGTGTATCATAAATATTTAAGCAGTGAAATTAATAAAAACTGTTAAGCATCAAAATAATTAATATTTTTGACTGATGGTGCTTGATTGAAATTGATTTTAAGCTCTAAATAATTTAAAACTGGTAAACTTTCGTATGTGATATGGAAGTTTACCAGTTTTAAATAATTTAGAATCTTAAGCATTATGTTTTTATGTTTATATTTTTAATAGTTTGGTTTTCTACGCTTTTTTTGCCATATTCGCTCCCAAATTGGAGCATATGGATCTACGCAAAGTGAAGATATCCACTCCGATAGTGTGAAAACGTTTTGACAGATTATTTTTCACGAGAATTATTTGTCAGACAATTGTTCAACTCGATGTGCATCCAGTCCTGCACTTTGAATAGTTAAAATCTGACACATGGGAAATCGAACCCGCATTTCCCGGATTGCTAGGCGTGCACACTACCAACTACGCCACCGGGATCACATTTTTTATTATACGTCTAAATCTAGTAGTGACAGAAGCTGTATTCATACTATAAAGCTTTATACACTCAAGAATCCTTAGTCACACGTCGAATCTATGAGCAAAATGCTGTGTAGTTTTGAATTTATAACAAAATACTGCTCATCAATATTATTCTAGTATATGAATATGTAATAATGATACTTCAAATTATAGATTGTGAATGTTTAAAAGATATAAATATTGATGAGAGATCACACCTGTTGAATCACTTCATGTCGTGATGTGATTACGCCGCTTGTATTTAAAAACCTGTTGTTTCCTACAGTAACATGTTATCAAAATACACCCACAGGCTATACAATCTAACTCGCCCTTTACACCAGGAGAGGTGAAGGAAATATGTTATGGAATATGGTTTATTAAGTTATTATACAGTCAATAATACTGTTCACGTTCTTATTTACCAGCTGTCAGTAAGCCTACAGCAAATATTTAACATTACTCAGTATAACTACTTCGTGCAATATATTTTTACTGTTCAAGATTGTATAGTTTTGTATACAGTACCAGGTGAAATTGAACAATTACTACTAAGTACTTTAAATTGGGTAAGTAATAGTTCATTAATACTGATTATTGAATTAGCTATGGATATACAGTAAATATATATTTGGAGTATACAATATAACATTAAAATATTGTGTATTCCAAACTAAATGAATATATATAATTATATATGTATATATATTGAGAAAGGTTGAAAAAATAAACGATATTATAAAGAAATTTTTCATAAAATAGCATCCACCTAGACTCACCCTACCCATGTAGAATATATCGTAATTTCGTTAAATATATCCACTCTTTTTGGCGTTAGCAAGATTACTAGTATTTGAATTCTTCTCTCTTTTAAATAAAAATAAAAACACCGAGTATTAATAATAATGCTTTTGATAGATAGAAATTGTGCGGCATTTTTTACATTACATTTAGATTCACTCTATTTAAGGCTGCGTTTTTTGATGCTTTTTAATACTCTTAAATATAATATTTACCAAGTGTCATTTAAATGTACAACTAAGTATGCGTCATGTTTGAAAATTTTAAACATTTATGCAACATTGACGTTTACGAACCGAATTTCGCATTTATTTTAACAGCATTATTTATGTTACTGTATAAAAATAAGCGATGTGTATGCATGCACTGATAAAAATTGTGAGACCAATATCGATATATATTAGAATATGTTTCACATTTATTTGGGAAGTATTTTGTCAGTAAATAAATATTTAAAACAAAAGAACACGAAAATGGAGTTTTGAATTTCGAATTATTTTTTGTCACCAGTAGATTATTTTATTTTTTGTGTCCCGAAAATTCAATTCATAAAATAATCCACGTGAATATATTTCATAGCAGTTGATTCTACATTATATCCTCAAGTGTGTATGTGAAAGATTTATTTTAATTTAAATAAACGTCTAAATAGGAGGTTTGCTTGAGAATATATGCTGACAAACAGGCCTCTTGTGGGTGAAAAAAGTTATTTCGGCTGGAAGAGTGGAGAAAAAAAACAAAAGACTTTTTATTGTTGGGGTATGAATAACTGATAAGAGAGATCTACAAATATATCCCATAACTTACGTTTAAAGTAACAGAGGACTGTCCTTTCAACAGGGTGCTTATAAAGTCTACAAAAAGGTCACATACTTGAAATGGAACTGTTTAGTACGAAACGAACATATTTATTTTCTTTTACTTCATTTACCTCATCATACGATTTTTTTTTAATTCTTTACTATTTTTTGCTGAATTCAATTTTTATTTGAATGAATTTTTAGTTGAATTGATTACAATATGTATTAGATTATTATAAAAGTCATGCAGCGGTGCTGGAACTGGCTGGGGCACGTAATGTGGATGCCTCTAGAAAGCCTGAATCCTGTTAATTTCTTCATCTAAACTGTGAAGCTCCGATATCGTGGAAGACCAGTGGGTATCATCGGGTACTCAGCGGAACTAACAGATGCTGGTATGACATGGGAGGATGAAAGAAGGCTGGCGGGTGACAGATTCTTGGAGGTGCCATGTGGCATCCATATACAGATATGGCGGAAGAAAAGAAAAAGAAACGTATTTTGTTAACAGCTATGGTTCAGTGAATAAGTGTGAACTTAGGGATTTTAGCTCAGTAGCTATGAACATTCAAATAATTTTGGTTTACGTTAAAAGCAACCGGACATCGTAAAACTAATTCATCCGATTGATTTTTTCAATGTAACCAAAATAAGCAAAAAAAGCACTTTAGTCTGTTATGCTCACGGCTGTCATTTCTGTATAGCCTCAGCAAGTGCGTAACTGCCTATGAGTTGACCAAAGTCTCCTGATGGTTGCCATATAACCCTAGATAATATTCATGAAGCATCAAATATTTTTGAATAAAAACTTATAAAAATCTTTATTACTAAAATTTACTGTGTGAAAAGTATAGATATATGAGGGGTGTAGTTCCAAAGTGAACTTATTTCACTATAACAACATACTAAGAAGAAGTATTTTTTGTATAAAAGAACTATATATTCAAAATATTCTCCCTTCAATTTTAGCATAGTGGAATAAGTTCACTTTGGAACTACCCCCCTTATAAAATATACGATGCATAATATGTATGTATATATTGTAAACGTGTAAACTCGTATCATAATAATGCAGGTTATATATATATATAATAGCTTTTTTAGTTTTTTTTCTAAATATAATATCTAATTGATTTTGAAAAACACTGGTCTAGGTTAACTTCCGTATAGTGGGAGTCAACGCGTTCCGCCTTGGAACAAACTAGTGATGTATGTACATACTATGATTAAAATTGGTATTTTCCAATAGAGAATTATTGGTTTAAATAAGGGGTCCCAAAAATTTTTGAGAAATGGGCCGCATTGAAATTTTTAGAAACAATTAAAAATCTGACGATAAAGACTCACATTGAAATACTTAGACATTCTAATGAGATTTCAGCAAGAATATTTTTCTGTCACGTTAATAAATTTAAGTCGGAGGCCGGATAAAAATCTTTAGAGGGCCAGATCCGGTCCGTGAGCTGTGGTTTGGAGACCGCTGGTTTAAAATAACTAGTACCTTTGTAGTACACGGATAATACTATGAGTATTGTGGGTATAATAGAAGTGCATAGTATTGTATCGAATATATTCAATAATATCAATTCGGTTAAGCAATACTTTACGTTGTGTTTAACAGTTAGATCTGTGTTTAGTCTATTAGCGTGCACGGATTTAATCAAAAACCATAATACAATACGGCTGGGATGGATTTGAACAATAAACCAAATTAATTGGAAACTGTACTATACGATACAAGAGAATAGCATATTTTGAATCTACAAGTTTAAATATGTAGGTAGAATATTGAGTATTTAGTCGTTAAGCTGTTAAAACCTGTGATGTGACAATTTAAAAATTTATAGGTGAGATAAAAAACTGTTTTATCACAATAAAATATATTACAGTCGAGATTTATATTTTCAATGGTATTTGAGGCTTTACCCAGGTATATGGTATAATATGAAGAAGTAGAAATTGCAAAAAATACCGTTTTGACAAATTGTCACATCACAGGTATTAAACTGTTCATTGCTAAATATTATTGTATAATATATTCATTACTTTATAAAAACAAAGAGCGATCTAAGCCAAATATTATTGACATACAATTATAATATAGATGATTTTTGTATCCCCGGTAGCTGAGAAGTTAGTGTGAGTGCTTTAAAGCTGAGGATTGCGGGTTGGAAGTTCACAGCTGCAGAATTTTATAAACTCAGATATGCAGGGCTGGATCCCCAATGAAATTGACTGATGGCTGATTGTTGTGAATAAAAATCTGTTCGAAATTCGGAGATTTTTATACTTTATTTATGGAGTGGTCAACCTTACACTGGAATCTATTGCTTCACTTTAGAAGTGAACGTGGTAAAAAAATCTGTCGTATTGTCAAGGCTTATTATGGTTTGGTCATTGAAAAGAGCATACAATTATGTTTTTAACCTTATTTTTTTCTACAAAAAATAAAATATTCATAGTATTTACTATGAAACTTAATTTGTTAAAGATTTATAATGCAGTATTGACGCATTTGTTATCGTCGGCCTTATTATTGTTTAAATGTTGCAAATGCTATGCAGTTAAATTCAAATATGGCCTTTCTCCCTTTAAAATTTTGACGTTTGTTTTTCTTTAAAAATAACAGTTTTCTGCTGGTTCCATGATGATTTTGATATCAGCGAGTTCAATTAATTTAGATTGGGTGCGTTATGTACTTAGTTTCGTTTTTGCTCAATAGTTGTATGTGTTATAGATATATAATACGACTTATTTAAAAAGAGTCAAAAATCGTTCAGTTTTTATTTTATCAGACTTCTTTTAACAGAAGCACCAATTAAATAAAATGTGTTTTATTTTATTCAACCCTCCAGTTAATAGAATGATTAATTGTAATTAAAATTTAGAATTTAGGAAGAAAGAATTGTTTGAAGAACAGCGCAAGAATGAAGTGCAGTTGGCCTGTGTAATATAATTAAAAAGTAATTTTCCCCTTTAACTCATGGGGTAAAAAACAGTTGAAAAAAGCTTGAATAGATCTACATTGGTATTAAAAAATGTTCTAAAGAAATTCGTAATAACATAAACACGAGGAATACAAAAAGCGAAGTGTAAAATGAGAGATGTTCATTTTGAATAAACGAAAATTAAGGCCTTGATTTATCATATTAGAAAGTATTTTTATTATTTTATTTAAAATATCAGCTCCCAGTGACCAAACGGGAAGCCAAAGTTTGGTGCTGGATGTTGTGGGCTCGAATTTAATAACTGCATGAAGATTTCTAAACAGTCAACGATGCAGGGTAAGATGTCTAGCTGGCTGATAACCCATTCCCATGATATACATCCTTGAAGATAAGTTGTGCAAATGCTAAATTTTCATAAAGATCCAAGCGATAAACTTTCAAAATTGGCTAATTTAGAATAGAGAATTACATATCATCAAAACTCTGGTGCAGGTTTTCCCAAACCATGTTCCATGGAACACCGGTGTTCCGCTGAACCTGAATAGGTGTTTCGCGAAAATTTGGAAAGGTTTTATGCACTGCAACACATTTAAAGATCTTCTCACCAGTAAGAATTACCCAACCTAAAAAAAGACCAAGTGTTCCATTAAAATTTCTAGATTTGTGAAGTGTTAAATAGTTAAGGAAACCCTGCCCTAGTGCATAATTATACAATGTGTGATTTTTGAATTTTTAGCAATTTCCAGAAATATCTCGAGCCCACATATGTGTTCAGAATATTCAAAATGAAAACATTTTTTTAAACTGTATTCTTTTAATTTTTAAGTTATTTATTTAGAAGTTAATAAACAAATCTCCGAACAAGAAAACTTTCACTCAACACATATGTACATTTTGCCATCGACATTACACAAAGGACAATTTTGGTCTTCAAATTACAAGTAATTCCACATTCCATCATGATTGTTATTCCTTTATAGTATTCTAATTTGCATTCATACCATGAAAGAATGTCTCCTAAGATATAATTTAAATTGCAACCTACAAACAGAACAAAAGATTTAAAATGCCGATAATTGTTCATGCAGCAAGAACATTGGTAATAATAATATGAATCATCATAGTTAATGACCCAGAAACATAAATAAGAAATCACTTTATTACGCACACCAAAGACTGGATTGGGTGCAGTCTACTGATACAATCAATGCTATACTAGGAAAGCTAAAGGTATCAATTTGTATCTTGAATCTAAAGGCGCCATTGAAGTCGTGATTTCAAATTTGATACTAAACCTGCTGTCTATAAAAGAGGCATTTTTTACTAAGTATTAAAATTTGAAGTCCATAAGTATGTATAGAAACAGTAGCTATGCTTGTATACAGTTTTAAAGTTACAATTCGAATTTTTTTCATACCATTTCCACTTTAAAAGTGCAGGATATCCACTACACGGTGTAAAGATGACCATTCCATAAATGATTAATATTTTCGACTGATGGTGCTTGATGGAAATTGATTTCAAATTCTAAATTA
>JAGVSQ010010247.1:0-13052 GCA_022683975.1 Rhyacophila evoluta
AGCTGTAGTTGCCAACAGCAGTATCGAATTCTCTTCCTGACAGTCATGCTATGGTCATATATGACCTGCTCTTAGCACTCCTGAATACCTTCTTTCCTTTTTTTATTTCTCACATATCCGATTATTCTACGAATCATGTATTTAGTTAGTTGCAATAATAAATGAGTGTTTGAGGAGAAACAATATTATATTGTTACGGTGGCCGAGTTGGTAAAAAAATACACTATAACGGGTAACGGAGGTTGTGAGTTTAAATCACGCAGCTGCATAAAAAAACGATTGCTCACTTTAAAGATTAATTGAGAGTATTTTATTGAATTCTTATATTCTTCAAAATTACCTCATCAACTATTCTCCTACTGAGCCAAAAGCAATAGTATGCAAATGTATATTTCAAATTATGTAAAATCTTCCAGCTCAATTGTTTAGTTAGTTATAAAAAATATAAAATAAGTACAAAAAATAAAAAAATAACGACCGAAAGAGGAGAGACGACTTCCCCGAGTAAATATTTTTTATACACTAAGCTATTGTATTCAGCCGTAATAAATGCTCATTTTTTCTCCTGTAAGACGTAATGAAATCATCCAAATGGGTGATCGATGCTACCCAATACACATATGTCAATGTTATTCTAGATCTTAAATTTTAGATTTAATGAAAAATAATTATTTCCGTTGTAAATGGCCAATTTTTTATGATTTTGTAATGCCATCAGGTTTTTTATATGTAATATGTTAAGTATAAAGACTTTGCAATTGGTATATTTGGGTTATTCACTATCCATCATCGGGTGAGAGGTGTTAAATGCGTATTTAACATACTCATATTTTCCTTATTTGACACTGTTTGGTCAGAATCCAAATTTAGGATGGTATGGTTCTCGGCCTCGATATATTAATATTTCAT
Source organism: Rhyacophila evoluta (assembly GCA_022683975.1). NCBI lineage: Eukaryota > Metazoa > Arthropoda > Insecta > Trichoptera > Rhyacophilidae > Rhyacophila > Rhyacophila evoluta. Next base: position 910 of record JAGVSQ010010247.1, read on the forward strand.
GACACTGATATTCCACCGGTAATAAAAAATAGGTCTTATACTTGAAGCATCCTCTCGTGCTCTATTTAGCTCTAAAATATTGACAAATAACAGATTCGTCCACTCCCTAATTACAGAATCTCTCATGAGGCTGAATAATTTTACTTTCAACACTGGCCACAATTGTTTGTGTTATATCAAAATCAATGATAGTTTCGTTTAATATGTGGAATAAATTGTTTGCATCTTTTCGGCGTGTCAGTCTATCTGTTGACAAAGTAATGATTCTCGTTCACACCTCGTGTTTGAGTTTCCTTACATCGCCAAATACAAAGTAAACACAAAAATGAAAGAGGTAAAAAACCATATCCGCACGAACAACCATATAGACACGTACGTTACCTGTAGAGAGAAGATATTAAATTTCTTTCCGACGAGAGTTGTTTTTGACACTAAACAAATATGGAAAAGAAATGTAAGTAATCCCTTTATTGTGTTCTTGACAACGACCCGATGTGTACAAATGAGATAAGCTCGTACTGTTAAAAGCATGATATCAACACTTTTCAATTGTCTAAGGTTACTTGTTACTCTAAAAGTCGAAGTTCGAAAGCACACCAAATTTCTTCATGGAATTTCATAGTGAATTCTTGATCTACAATTTCATTCAAATTACCTAGTAATCTTCGTTAATTACGTTCACAGCATGGTAACTAATATCAATATCTTATATCATCTTATAAGTCATTAAAAATTTGTCATTTTTCAGAAATAGAAAGAAGTATTAATGTCCACGTTGGCCTAAAAGCTTCAACCAGAGAGTGGCGTACAACATGCGTGTCAGAATAGATCCATTTTTACCACGTCCGCTTCGAAAGTCAACCATATAAATCTCAACACAGTGAAGATGACACCTCTAGAAATAGATTATGAAGATTTTTACATTTTAAAAACATGCTTTGAATTTTTTTTCATAATAGTATGTTAATTGCTCAAGTAGATATTCATTCTTGTATCTTTGAATTTTAAAACTTCTTCTGCGTTCTTATTTGACCCCGCAATCTTCAGCAGCGAATCATGTGCGCTTACGAATCAACCACCAAGATGGCATAACGTTGGAGCACTGTAAATATGATTATTATCATTACATTTTGAATTCTAATAATTAATGAAAGTGCACTTTAGCAGTATTTTTATGTATTTACTTTAATAAACTGGAATTATTATAACTTAAAAATGGCATCAAATCATATTTATTTAAACCTATTAATGTATTGAATAACAATAATTGTTTGGTTTTTAATTAATTAAACGTCAAATAATGAATAACTTTGGAACCAATATGTCAACCAAACAACTGCACACAAGACAAACATCCACCTGACCACCGCTCACCTGGACAAACGCGCACAAGATATCTCCGTACATGTGCAACTGCGCACAGGGAAATATTCTTACATTCCTAAGATATTATTTTTTTTATTATAGCGAAGGTAGATTTATATATTTTATTCTAACTAATGTATTATATTTAAATAGACGATAATAATAACGCAAAATTGAAGAAAATCAATTACCAATAACAACACAGTTTGACTTATCTGAAAATCTGAGAAAATCAAACTATTTAAATTTGTATTACTTAAAATATTGCCATCGTCATGACATTACAGTCTAATTTTAATAACTATCCAAGTTCCTCAATCAAACTCCTCCCATCGAACCATCGAAGTCACGGTCCACACAGCGCTGCGCCGTTCGAATGTCCAGATTGTGTAAGGCGCTTGAATATCATGGGTGCCTTTTTATAAGAAAAATTAAATAAATTCACCAGTATTTTCTACGTCTAATGATATTTGCCCTATTGAAACAGGAAGCCTATACAAATTAAGATATTTTTATAAACTACATATAAAAGGGCTAGATAATTGAACATGTGCAAGCACAACAACAATATATAAATATGTGTTCAAAATTTCTTTTGCATAAAGACGCCATTTATCCACGGCGCGGCACTGAGTCTACTGTTATTGTGTCTGTTTATTCCACGAGCGGAGAAAACAAGGTATAGTATATTTGTATTCAGTATGATAGTTTTGCAGTTTTATAAAAGAGTAAAAGCTTAGTCTTGTATCCATACTTTAATTATTGTAATTGTAAAACAATATTTCATAATCTTAGGATAAATTGATGACTATGATTAGCTGCAATACGACGAAGATAAATAAATGCATTTAGATAGTATAATTTTTTCTCGCCAATCATATTTTTACCTATGTTTTTCTGGAAACATCTGTTGTATGTGTATACATAATGGATATACATCATAAACCACTTTAAAAATGGTTCCATCCTTATTTGACATTAGCTAAATCCTGTTCAAATATAAACGAGCACACAATATTAATATTAAATATTTGTTTTGGAAAATAAACATATATTTACATGGGTAACTTACGTTCATCCAATTGTGAATTTTGGAGAGAATATCTCATTATGACTGGTACGTAACTGAATACTATTATATTTATGTAAATAATATTGTAGTTAGTGTGTAGATTAAAGCGATTGTTTTTATCCATGTGTAGCTTCAACTGCCAATATACTCGTACATACTTTTAAAATAGATTTGAAAGTGTTAAGAATACCTCGAGTATTTTAAATATTATACATTAATTTGATATTGCTAATTTGTTTTATTTTTTTGTTTAAATTTATCGTACATTATTGTAATAATCAACTAGAATATAATGATTTATAATGAAATGTTCAAATTCTGTTGATTTATTGGTAGAGTTGTAATCTTCAAATCACCGCGCCCTGTTCAATTAGGTTTTGTGGACGTATCTCCATAATGTTTTAAAAACGTGATATGGAAATATGTACTACAAATTAATATATATTTACATATATTTATATACATTTATATTCAATGCATGTATAACATTTAAATATCACACTGTCATCATTATTTTATAATATAAATATAAAAAAGGTAATTTAATAAATATAATAATTAGAAGTTATCGGAAATATGATACAAGATTAAGAACTGCCGAATTTTAATAGATATTGACGTAAGTTTTTTGGAATAGTTAGTTACTTTGATTATGGTAACATAAAATTATACATTATCGACATATATAACTAAAATTTTATATATTACAAGATGTTAAAATTTCGATAAAACTAGCTGCATATAAATTATTTTACTCCATAATAATAATATGTATTGATTGGCAGAAGTGACACGTGACTATGATATTAATGAAATCACGGGTAATTTAAAATTATAGTATTTTCAATTTAAATACAATCGTCGGTTAAATCAAATTCACCGACACAGGAATTATCAAAATACTAAGGGACAATAAATTATAACTGGGAAACCATGACTAAATATAAACCGCAAAAGTTTTGACAGTCCTGTATAAACAAACTTTTGTAGTTTTGTGAACACTATTAGAAGCTTAGCTTACGAAAGATGAGGTACAATCCGTTTATAAATTTATTTTTATCTAACTGAAGCATACATCCTACTTAATTATCTATGCGGATTATTCAACGAATAATATTTCAACAACTAATATAAAATGTACACTATTATCATACATTTATGACTCAATAATAATCGGCTGTCGAATAATTGAGAGAAAATGAAATTATACTAATTATTGAAGTATACTCCAACGTTCAATAACATTTAAATGTCTTTCGATGATTTTTTTATATGGTTCGTGTCAGTCTCCAGCTGGAACAAATTATGCGTTGCGTTATACTATGGATATGCATATCAATTTTAAAATTAGCGATGTTTTGCTACAATTTATATATTGAATGACCATTGTCCGTTATAATCTGCAATTTATTATTTAAGCAGAATTTGATATCTCCAGTAGTCATATTTTATTGTTTTGTTTACTTTAACACGGTATCATTGCGGTATAGTGTACTGTGGCTTTAATGATAACAAGTACTCCAATAGACAGAAGTACATTTAACTGCTCGCAAAGCAATTCAATTATCGATTAAACGTATGTAGCATTTTCTTCTTAAAATATATGCTTCTTTGAAATATTGATTTGTCGTATAATAATCGAGGTTTTGAGGACAGACCATGCAGACTCTTGTTACGTTATAAATTTGTAATATATTAACGATAGAATTTGCTGAAATACGTGCTGCAAATGCCTCTGAAAAGAATATATCCTGCATATTTCGTTTTTAAACTGGTGATATTCCACTATTTTAGCACTTAGATGACTATTAGATACGTTCAGACGTGTGTATAAATTGAAATCGCTAACTGCTGCATTGGTGGTATGCTTTGGAAGGATGTAAAGCAATTGCCATGTGGCAAAACCTTAGAGGCGACTGGTGGCAAGCATAAACTCTATAGAAACAACGGATTTGGAATAAGAAATCAATAGTCAACGCTTTTACATTATGTATGACGTATAATTAACTTATTACATTGATGTATTTGTTTGAACGAAGGTTTTATATCAAGTATCATTATGAATTTTCGGGGCTATTTAAAATAATTGTTTTCACGTTACAGATACTGTGCTAATGAAAAATTTGAAGTAAAGATAAATCGTAAGTATTAAATTTATATAATTTTAATTTAATTGCTCACTTAGTGTTATGAAGTCTATGCTTACACCTCCGTTAGGTACCAGCTATCAAATTTAGCGGTTAATGGAGGATACAAACATAATACATCTGTACTTGTGTACATAGTGCAAACACGAAACCTTTGATTTACGACCGGCGAGACTTTTTTTACTTAGGTATATAATATTTAAAATATTAATATAAGTATAATAATAATCTCTTCTTACAGTAGCATGTATAATTTTAAGCGGCCGGCAACCTTTTCTTAAAAATAGTCATCTGTAAACATTTCATATTATTTTGAAGTTTAATATGCTATTTTATACACATATTTATTAACCACCTCTGAATTTGAGTGTGGGAATGTATAAAGATACTCGCTCCAAAAGTAGAATATATGGACCTCCGCGATGTGAAGACTTGTCTTGACAGATTATTGTTATCGAGAATTGGTTGTCAAGCAGCTGCCCAACTCAATGGATAACTAGACCAGCATTTCAAGATATTTTTAATCCAGCAGATGTGGTAATCGAACTTGCATTCCGCTACTGGGCTACTGGGAAGAATTAGCTTGATTATTGCGATATTTTGTAACTATGGGAATCGATCCTGCGAACGAAGTATTCACAAGTATGTACGCTTATTAATTTAAATATAGAGGCGATTTGTAAGAGGGTAATGTGGTAAAAATTGTCCAAAACTCATTCATATTAATTTAATAATTTGTAATATATAAGTAATATTTTTTTGGAAATATCTTAGAAACATTCACTTGTTGTTAAGTAAATACATGTATGATTTCATAAATAAAATTTAGAAATAATTTATCACATTGCGGAGATATTATAATATTAGATAATATAATATATAATATTCTCCTTCTTTGGAGTAGACACGGTAGAAAATAGTAACAACAAGAGCGATTCTAAAACTTTTAGGCAATTTGATGTTGTCTGTTGAGGTTTGGGTTATTTAATTCACTATCACTGGTGTATTCAGTGTGAGAAAGTAACATAATCCACGAATTCATATTAATGCCGTATCATATTATTATTACACGTTGATCTAAAATGTTGTCCATAGCATTATGTGTATCGAATATTGTGTTTGGTTGCGCTGTGTACACACCCGGGGACATTAAAAATTCGTTGCGCAATGCGGATTAAGGAAACAAAACCGGCGATTGTTTGCATTTGGTGCATTAAATAACATCGAGGGCAGTGTTGCAGACTGGAAACATCAAATAAACCAGTATCTACTTCACAACAATGATCTCATAACACATATTAATGCATTAACTATATACCTAACTTACCAGCGATAAAAATCCCGATAGAGTGATTTCCAATTCACGTAAAAATAGTTCCACATTTTTACCGTTTAGGCAGATTTTTAATTTATTAAATAATTTAATATATTGAGAAAATTAGAGTTAGTAATTGATAATAAGGCATATTTTTTTTACTACGTCCACTCTAAAATACTATACATGGATATTTACAGTGTATAATGAATAAGCTTTAGAATCTCCACATTTTAACGATTTATTTTTACAGATAATTTTTCACGAGATTTAGTTGTCTGCAAATTGTCCAACTTATTAGGGATCCAATTCTGATTTTTTGAATTGATTAAAAAATTTTGGCAGATGGGGGATTCGAATATGTAATCTCCGGCAGCGTAGCGCACTCACTTTTCCCTCGGTTACTAGGAAAACGCATAAATACTAAAAATATTATATTTATATAGTTATAAAAGGGTATATAAAAGTAGAGAGACATTCTGAAGAAAACAGAGAGAGAGAGGCCGAAATATCGACGAGACAGATCCTATTTATAACATATTGTACCTAATTACTTAATATTTTTGTCATGTTAATTAAACAATTGGAATTGTCCCCAGATGGTCTGAGTCGGTAATGCAGGTGGCGTTGTCTTATCCTCAGTTATTCAAGTTGTTTTTCATTACATCGTCTAGAAGGTATCAATATTTTCAAAGCGTTTTTTGTGAATTAAAAATATTTTTTTTACTTGCAAGACAATTTTATCTTCATATATATTATAATATAAGACTCGTATATATATACTTTACGTTTGCATTCGAATATATCAATATTTTAAACAAATCATGTTGAATATATCAAAAAATATAAGATTAGTATTAGCTCGCAGTCAATGTGAAAAACTATTGATGTTTGGTTATCATTTTATTATCAAAGCGAGCTCATATTATCTGATAAATACATATTGAATCTGCAAATTAATACTGTGAGTTATGAATGTATGGTTCATGGAAACCGACCTGCATTTAATTAGAGATCAGTCACAAATGCCGTCACTAACCAGGGTTAACTTATAATTTCTCAGCTTACTAGCTTTGGACAATTACGTTTACTGAATTTCAGGCCATAAAAAAAGTAATGTCATGTACCATATTTGAATTAACCGTTTTACAAAATAACATATATATAATTAATTAAATATGAGATATGAGAAGATATAAAAAATCTATTTTCACATATTTGATGCTTTAAATGCAAAACATAGATTTTTTTAGTATTTTAGTATTAGATGATAACCAATCTTCTTAAAATACAACCTGTTAATTAGGTATTTACGTTGTAAAGATCCATATCGTCGCCAATATTGCAGGAGCACGTATCTTGATTTTTTAGTTGAAATCACTTTGTAAACTATAATTTTATTATTGGCGTATTTTTTCACTTACACATCATTTATACACGATTTATAAACACATGTGTTAAAACGAAAATGCATAAATAATACAAGAGATTGTAATAAATAAATGTATACTTTACAAAGTGGCTTAAACCAAAAAATCCAGATACATAGTCCTGCAATATTGGCGACAATATACTACATATTAGAAGGAAACATCAAACATATATTACTACTATGTCCTATCAATATTTCTTGATATTTCAATTTTAAATTACACTATTTTCTAACAAGCAAAAAATAATCAATTTGTTTTACTCCTGTATGAAGCGTTATTTGTCACCTGAGTTTCCCTTTTGTCATCTCCAAGCTGTACGTGTACATATATTATGATATAATATAATGTATAACAGCAAATATCTAGCGTACAACACATACAGAATAATACTATCGAGATTAATTTAATGTTATTTATGTACGAAAAGTAAAGTTACAGTTGGATATTTGGATCCGGCGTTGTGCTGGGTTGGTGTTTTAATATTTTTTTCAGATTTCATTAATTTTCTTAAAACCATAAATAATATCTAATACGTCTCTGCTTGTCGCTGTCAGACAAACTCATTATTTAGCCCCCCCCCTTCCCCGCCATCCCTTTCCTGTCCGGCCCTCTGCTGTGACGTAATAAAAATCCGTTTGCTCATCATGGCGGCCGTCTCCACTTGTTTGCCAAACACTGTGGATGAAATGAAATGATAACCGGTCTTTAACATAGACGGCGAGTGCTGTGCAAATAGTGGGAATCTAATTGAAATCTCAGCCCGCGAAACACTCGGACAGATGTACATACTACTTACAGGGTCACCATTGTGCCAAAATATACGGTCCACTTTCAATTAATTAGCAAAATACTCCCAATTTAATTTTATAACACTAGTAGCGAATATATATAGAATAGACAAGTGCATTACTCTAGCCATCAGTTTGTTATATATAGTAATTGAATAATAACAAAGAATTATTATACAAAAATAAAGCATTTTAGCAGCTATTTTGCTCGCTATAATTTACTCTTGTAAGTAATATTTGCTTTCTCTTTTACCACCTGCCACGTATAACCAAGCTTACAACGTGACGTAACGAACGTGATGTGCTCTTTGAAGTGCTGGAAGTGAACCAGGAGTAGCTTTCTTTCTTTTTGGTTGGCGTGCATTATAGTGGGCGTGATTCCCATTCTAATCTAACTATGCTTATGTATATATGCCGATCTTGTCATACTATGATTGCAAAAAAACTGTAAATATTTATAAACATAGTAAAGCTAGTGTCAAAAGACTTAATTTTACTAATGAAACGTTAAAACAATATAATTTGTTGTATTGCTATCAAAGAAGTATTGGCTTGTTATTTAATAATCTATTTTCCATCGCATCAATGTAAACTTACGTTTTTTACGTATATAATCAGTTAATAGCTTAAAATGAACGTAAGATTTTAGTATAAAATCTTCCACGCTATGAGATTATCCAAAAGTTTTGGATATAAATAAATCAAACTGAAGAAATATTTTTAAAAGTGATCAATAAAATTAAAACTAATGTTATTAACACAATGCATGATTCTTTGTCTAATGGATCTTTTGTTATGCACTTCCTTCAATTACTTTAACATTTGAGTTGTATGTACGTACATGTACGTTCGTACGCCTTGTCGCCTTGTTTGAAAGCTATTCTTTTATTGCTCAATAAAATGTTATTGTTTATTTTAATTTAAATACTAGATATAAAAATACGTAAACTGGTTACATATATATCATATATTTTGAGGTTAGAAAAAATTACAAAAACAAAGTGAGTAAAAAAAAAATTTGCATTGAAAAATTCCCTTATGATTCCCTTCAATGATTAATATATTTTATGAGAAACGAAAGATTATTTATATTTCTATTCACAAAAATACATAAACTGTCAAATAAATTAATCCTATGCGTTCAAGTTTATTCTCAAGTGCTCGTTTGAATGCGAAATGTGGTTATGTTATACACATTATTACCAATTTAGAATAACTATACAATTTATTTTGTTCATTGTTTGTAAAAAGAAGAGCATTGTTGACAAATCGACATATCCAATTCGATTTTATGATATTAGTTGAATTAATACCAGTGAAAGATTTAAGTGCTTAAAACGTGCGTGTATAAAAAATTAACTCACTAATGAAAGGGTTAATAACATTTATTAATAAAAGATAAATAACATCAGGAATAGGAATTAAACTTGAAGACACCCTATCACCAATACGTTCTATCAGATTCAGCTGTTATATATCGATGGCAAACCAAACAAAAGTTCATATTTAATGTCAGCTTTAGATGTTGCCAATGGAAGCTATCTATTATATCTACATTTGTAAATGCATAATTTCAATATTTTTTGAAACGATTTTCCAGTATTTGGGCTGATGCAGTAAATTCGCATCCAAGGTTCTCAAATTTGCTGATGTGACAAAATATGAGATGCCAATCATGTCCTTAAGAGAAAAGAGACTTCTCATTTGTCGATTGAATGGAGAACAATACTTAAGTCGAGTAGGCTAATTGGCTATAACAAAGCTCAAATTCCTATTCATCTTTTGATGATTAATAATTATTTGTCATTACTTATACATACAAAAGATTTGATATTATAGAAACAGTAAATACAGTGTAATCAGCCACATTCGTGGCATTTCAATCAACATCTCAAACAGCTCTCTCAGCATTTCCTTGTAGAGCGCTTTACGTTCTCTACGTCAAATAATACTGTATAAAGATTGTGAATATAGGCATAGAAGTGGATATATCAACGTTTTTTTCCACAATATAATAGTTATAGTCATAAAATCTTATATATATATCTGTGAATGCAAATAAACATAATTAATTCTTTCGAATTTTATGTATTATTGAAACATATCTTGAGTTTATTAGCTTGCAAACACTAGCGATTTATGGGCAGTAAATGTATTTAAGCTATAAAATAATATACACAAATCCACTGTCTGTTTGTAATAACTCTCGTATCTTTGATTAAAAGCTACATAATAAACAAGTAGATGACAGAAATCTGATTAAAATAACTTCGCACGCTGTAATTGAATTATTGAATATTAAAATATTTATTTTTATTAATTAAAATACATGAATTTTGTACATATGTATAAATACATTATATCAATATATTTCGATGGATTTTTCTTATTCTCTCTATTTAAATTAACAGCATGTATTAAATTAAATTTGATTAGAATTTAATAATACATTCACTGTTATATCTTGAATTAAGCATCAATGAAAGATCAAAGCTACGTTTTCAGTAATAATAAGATTGCCAATAAATAACATATATGCAACTCCGACCATAGTAAAAATTATATTTTATTTTTTATTTTGCATACAGCTTAATATTAGTACCTAATAAAGTATGAAAAGATTATAATATATTAATTCTACAATTCATTATAACATAAACTTTCTGTATATTTTAGTCTTATGATCCTACTACAATTCCACGTAAGGAGAATAATCAAGATTGTGTATTTTTAAATTAATTAAGAAGTTTTGGATACTACGTTTTATACACTTTATTAATTGAATGTTTAGCACATTTCAGTTGTCCAAAGCGTCGACAATACACAAAGATTTTTTTATTGAGGTTGAAACAAAAAAAAACATATGAATTTACCATGTAATAGTGTGTATTTATGTACTGTTAATTGCCAACGTTGAATAAAATAATGACGAATTATTTTATAATACAAAAACAAGTCTTTCTCTTATGTTTTGAAACGCATCGCCAAACAGATTACAGAAATGCGATTAGTTTTTCAATAGAAATGTCGATTCGTATATCTCACGCGTCGACAGCTTTGTGGTAAAAATAAAAATTAGAAAGGGGATAAAGAGTTAAAATAATAGATTGGCCGAGAACAATGACGCAGGACTCTCAATGCTAATTTGTCAGTAAATAATTTCCAAACCTATTCACGTTTGTTTAATGGGGCATGATTTTATTTCATATGCTCGAATAATTTTTAAGAAAAGATTATGTTATTCATTGATCCCTCCTCTTTCACTACTCGCAAAATCTTATGTTTTTTTTTTAATAATATAAACAGAATTCGGCAGGCTGCATTTAATTGTCGACAATGCGCATAATGTGAAACGCAATTTACCATGCAACAAAGCGTGCGGTTTTCTCTACGTAAATAAATATTAATTTAACCGCAAATAAACATAACATATGATAATAGTTTTACTTTTATAATGCTGTGTAAATGATACTAGAGAATTATTTCCCATCAAAAGAACGAATCTATGAAAGTGAATAATATTAAAATATTATTTAGTTGAAATCCAATCATTTGAATATATTTAATTAATTGACCATTACAATCCATATATTGACCATCGACTGCCAAGACTTCTGCCTACCGCCAGCTGTGGTAATTGCTCATCAACGCAAACATTCAACTAAATAAAGCTACAAGCAGTTACCACATGATGTTTTTATTTGCTAATAAATAACCTCAAAACAGTTGCTAATAAAATCACCCTTAAAATAAGACTCGATTGAAACAAAACAAATTGTTTTTTAAGGCGTAATGAACATGAAACGCTTTTAGTTCCAAGAGTATCTTACGGATAGATTTTCAATAGCAATGTTAACACTTAACCTGCGGGCTACTTTTGGCAAATTCGCAAAATACGCTTAATGTTTGTTCATATCACATATTCATATTTACTAAAGTAATTTAAATATTTCAATATTTTTTTTGTTTATTGTACTAAAAATTCTATGCAAAACCAATTTATCAATATCTCAGTATTATATT
>JAGVSQ010010248.1:769-13050 GCA_022683975.1 Rhyacophila evoluta
CTTACATTGCCAAAGTAACGCAGCAATATGATATATATGAATAAATTAGTAATATTTATCATATTAAAATGAATTATGTGTAAAGGAATAGCTGGTTATATCATAAAACTGCAATGAAGTTATTTTACATAAAAAAACTAACCAGTCATTTCTACATATTTATTCGAATATTTAAATCTATAAGTTTATAACGGCACTACAACCATATTTTTTAATTTCCAATATGATCAAACTTATTAACCATTATACTGACTTTTTCAGCTTAAAATGAAACGGCCAGTCTATGTTTACATGGCATGTTTTGAGTAAAAACCTAATTTTTTATTAATATTCTACAGTCATCATGAATTTGCCACTTACAGCAGGTGAAAAAAAAATGTATAAGGAATACTCAATTGTTAACTGATGGTTTATTGAACGTCACTCGAAGTGTAACTTTTACTACGAGCTCCACTATAATCTAGTATAAGGAATATAATAAATTAGCAATCAAGTTTGCAATTATTCACAAATATGAGTGGTAAGAAGATGTGAAGTATGGTAATACATTTTTTGAATATCTTCATAAAAAAGATCATTACCAAAGTCTTTAAGTCAATAATTATCATGATCTTATAACTACCAGTAAATTTTATCTTCACTTCTACTTCATGTATCACTATTATTGGTATTGTCGATGTTCGCTTTTGTAGAAACAGTAGCTGTAATTTGTACAGCAGACATGGTAGATGACACATCACTGTCATCAGCCAGAGAAACCCTCTTGGACTTGGGAGCGCTGTGAGATCCTGCAGTCGGAGTGTCGGATCGTTGAAGAGTGTGACGTTCCATCTCTTCAAAGCATTCTTGGGCTACTTCTGCCGCTTCCGCTGGTGCGGTGGATTGGGCGGCCAGACATTCGGCGACGGCTGTCACCAGCGCTTTCAAGCAGTTCTCCTCATAACTGTCTTCGAATGCTACAATATGGAGAGTTGTATTATTATCATATAATAATATAATAGTGCACACGGCATAATTATTATAGTTTGTTGAATTTAATATGTTGTACCCGTATGATTTTATTAAACTCTTTCAATTTAACTCCTGAACGGTCAATTGAAAACTTAATCCAGTTAGAAAAATAAATGGAGGCTCTTTTGAAGTTTAGTTATAAATGTAAGAATAGGAGCATAATAAAACACTCAGTTCCTATAATCTGTAACTAGAACTGATAAAATGATAACATCTAAAACAATCAGGATGTTTGCTATTAAGCTTTAGTATGAATTTGCTTTAGGAAAATTAAAAATCTCCCCATAAGTTTTTTCATAAAGCGGCTTGTACAGATTTTACTTTCTTAATTATACTGCTTAAGTAATTTGAATACATATTGCATGATAGGTGATAAAAAAACAGTACATACATTCGAAAAGGGTACGGGTGACTTCTTCTACATCTATTCGATGACTGATGACATTAGGGTGAAGCTCCAGAAGGGCAGCTACAGCGGAATCGATTGCATCAGTGTCATCTGCACTTTTAGCTTCCTCACATAAGGTTCGCAATACATTCTCTAAAATGCTGCCTGATGATCCTAAGCTGGAGCTAGAAACCCCTCTATTCTCTTGCCCTACAATGTCTGCCGAAGATCTAGCTCCCAGCTCCAGCTGAAAGAGCAAGAGAGAGAGAGCACTGTTATATTATTTATGCCGTGTTTAATAAACCCCAAATTTCAATGATAGTAAAATAAAAATGTAAACTAATCAGCACGGACGATTTGTCCCATTTTAAAAAACAAAAAGTACCCTATGTAATGTAGATTATTATTAACAAGGAATGGTTGTCAGATCTTCACAATGTGAAAATATTCACTCCACACATTTGGACATCCAGTCCTGCATTTTTTATAGTATTCAATATTTTAACCCTCAACCTTTGGCTTCGAAGTACCCACTGACCTCACATCCGCCAATTAATTAGATATGTTATAAAACTATTATAATGAAAAATTATATGACAAACGTTCTGTTGGGTGATTTGTCCCAGAATGTCAACGATGGTTTGCCTGGGACGACGCAGTGCCTCTGCAGAAGACCTCGGAGAGAAACTTTTTATAATCTCTTCCATCGCTTCATTCGCATTCATTTCTCTGAAATGGATGATAACAGATTAATAAAATTTATTTCAATAGTGGTAGACTGTTATAACTTAATCGGTAGACACTTCGCAGTCTGAAGATTACGATATAATCATGCGCTTAGAAATCATTTTTATTAAATTGAATGTGTGGAACGGTGACAAAACATATGGAGAATTAAATAAAACTGTACCCTGAAATGAGTGACGGGACAATTCTGGCAATATTATCAAGTAATGCAGAATCACTTCTGAGATTCGAGTGTCGACCGATGCCCACTTCTTTCAAGCTCCTAGCTAATGCTGCCGCAATCAGTCTGGAAAATGTCATTGTTTATTGAGAAATTGTGTACATTATAAATAACAGAGACGAAATTTGTCAAGAATAGAGATCTCTAGTACGATTTCTGTTAATCGTGCTACATTCATGTAAGATATTTTATTTAATTGTAAAAATAAAAAAAATAATGAAAAATCGTTATCACAAAGATTGCTGAATACAAATTTACTTGGTGCTCGGAGGAGTATCAGGTGCTGAAGTGATGTCACTGGAAGCGAGCGGAGGCAGCATATCTCTACTCGACGAGGCCGGCTTTAGTTTCAACCTCTGTACTTCACTCCGAAGATCCTTGGAAGAGTCAACGGTTCTAATAAAAATACATATAATGGTAAATAGAATTTAGAGCTATAAACTGTTTTGCAAAAAAATGAACCTCAATCTGCCGCTGCTGTTCTTTACGAATTCTTCTAAGGCGAACGAGGTCTTGTCGGTATTCCACATCTCGTTCAAAATTGGTCGGCTCCTCTGCTTTCTCTAAACCCTAGCAAACGTTATGATTATTATTAGAAAGAAAATTCACTTGAGAATATGTGGCTTTAGTGATAGAGTAAAATAATTTTCAATGCATAAAAACTAACTCAATTTATCTGAGAATTATGTTATCATTGCAAATTTTAATATTATTTGCTTTCAATAGTTTCAATCAATTATATAATTGATAGTCAGTGTTTAAATGTTAAAAACTGTAAGATGAGGAGACTATTGTTGATCATGTTCACTGTTCTCAAAACAAGACACACGTGGTCAGTTAGGAATAACATCCCAGTACATAATACTTTGTCTACCCGGTAGCCTAGTCGGTAGCAAGCGTGCTTGTTGGATCTTTAAAATCTAAAAATGCAAGACTGGATGCTATTGTCTTTTTTCGTGAAAAATAATCTGTCAAAACGTTTTCATATTGCGAAAATCCATATATTCCACTTTTGGAGTGGATATCTTCACACTGTATAGATCCATATGCTCCACTTTGGGAGCGAACATGAAACAAACATAATTCCCTATGGTTCTATAAAGTCTCATTTAAATACATTCATTTTACCATGTTTCATATATTAGGAGTTAACTATCTGATGTGATTTAATTGGGAGCATTGTCAACTAAGTATCCAGCAGGTTTGGGTTCAAATCTTATCAGATAGATCAGTGACTATCAGCACAGTTCAATGCAATTAAACAAAAGAAATTAACTTATGAATTTGAATTAGAGCTTTGAAATTTTTGAGTGCAAAAGGAATCCGCGGACCAAAAAGTTTGAGGAAGATGGAGCACATACGTGTTTTTAAATGATTTTTTTATAGACCAATTTATAAGATAAATTTGTATATTTCCCTTCTTCTCTTAGTGGTATAGATCAATAGCGATTCCATAAAATAAATTTGAATGATCATTAGACCTGATAAGTGTAAAATTCTGCTTGTAAGGCGGCAGCTACTCTTAATTTCTGAGTGTGCTCCTGCATGGCAGCACAATGTTTTTGCGCTAACTCACATTCCTTCTTCTGAAAACACCCAAAATAACACAACATGTATTTTGTTAATTATATAAAATTAATGAGATTTTTGTGCATTGTGCTGTTCCATTTTATACATAAATGTTAATAACTTATGTTCAATAAATTTCATCTATAAGCTACTGGAGTTGGACGTAAAAAAACAAAACTTAAACTAAAAATAAAGTTATTTGAAATCACCAGCAGTAAAACATCTTAAGGAAATTATTATGCATATTTTTTTTTTGTAAAATTTAAATGCCCCAAGTTAAGGGCAGAATATTAACCTTCCAATGAGCTAATTGATCGAGCATGTCAGCGGTGAGACCTGACGCTGCCTCCATTTTAAACGCTCTGGTCATGGAAGCGAGGACGGCGTCGAGAGCGCGGCTAGCTGCCACGGCGCTCCCCGATTCTGCTCCTGTCCCCGGTAGCTTGCGCGATAATACCTCGCTGCAACTTGCGCGTAATTCGCTCACACGATTTTCCATGTTCTTGCAGTCCACACGTAGGAAGCGGAGGTGCTGCTTATTGATGCTGTGTCATACGATACAAGTATTTAATAATAATAAAACATATTCAAATCAGTAATATATCAATCCTTGATATATGAATCAAAGTGAAGTTTAATTAGTAATTTAGTTAAGACTCAAAAAAAATCTTCATACACTTGAAAAGATCAAATTATACATTTTTTTTTTACTACCCAGCAATTATTTATACCCTTAATGTATTGAATTTGGTGAAGCAAAGGTGAAATGCTCTTTCTAATATAAACTTGATATTTCATCTATTTATGTAAATATACTATAATAAAGATAGTTCTTCACCCCTTTCTCCTTTTATGATGTTCAGCCTCTGCATGCAAGTACTGAATGCGTTCTCGCAGCCGTAAGATAGTGAAGGCCGGGAAAACTAGGATACCTTCCTTGCACTCTCCTCCCTCTGCTTTGCTGAGTTGAAAAAGCGCCTCCGCGCTGCATTGGTCGCCAGACAATACCGCCACACATGGAATCTCATTCAGCCGATCTTGCTTCTCCCGCTATAACCCAATTAAACCCTTAGCCTACAATATTGTGTGAGACACGTGGCATGTCCATAGGGCTACACGCAACAAACAGTTACTTATTTTTCTGAGCCTCACTCGGACATGCAGATATATTTTCTTAAGAATTATCAGAAAGTCACCCTTAAAAATGTCTTCAAAAAGAATATTTAACATTATTGAGGACAGTGAAAGTTCTTTTGACATTGGAAACAGTAATTTGATAGAAATTTTTTTGATTTAATTTTGTGTCCATTTAGAAATCGTAGTAAAAATGTTATTTTATAATTTGTGTGCATCGAGAACACATGAAATTTTAGAGAACTGGAGGATGTGAATTTTCGATCTCTGGTTAGGAGTGATTCACAAGAGTAATTTTAAAATGTCTAAATTTGGTAATAACAGTGACCTTTTCAGTAGATATGTTTTCTATCTTCTAAATCGATCTATCATACATTTGGAGACTACTTCTTCATTACCTCAGATCATATTTTTCTATGAGCTATTAAGAAAGTTATTTATGAATACGTTTGAAAGTAATATTTCGTGATTACGATAACACTTTTCAGGTCTATTATCAATTTAAGGAATGGTAGATATAAATATTATGTAATTACCATAACATCTTTTAAATCCTTCTGCCTCTTTTCGAGTCCATTGACAATTGCTTTTGCTTCCTTGTAACTGTTTTCGATTTCCTTTCTGCTATTTTCTATGAGCCTCTCTTGCTCTTTTATTTGATTCTCCAATTCGTGCCTAGAGGTATACAAAGAGAGACAACATTTAAATGTTTCATTTACCATAATGTACAGCTATTTCCGATTGATTTTAAAGAGAAATAAAATATTCTGAAAGGGTTTTTTATTATCATGTTTATAGAATTAGTTGTTTGGTATTTTGTGAATTTTCCATATAAAAAAATATATCCGTAATTTTAATTATATACATCTTTATAAAAAAACACATAGATTACGAATGAATATAACAAAAATTATATATTCTTGTATGATATAGGAGTTGACTGATTCAATCCGTTTGTCTTGAACGGAATATCTTTTTCATATTCATTCAACATTCAACTATCGACGATTTAACTGAGGGAAAATCACGCGTATTCCAAGGATTACACTGACCTGACATCTCGAAGCTGAATGGTCTGTTCGAAGTGTTGGGGATTGCAGCCAGGCGGGCAAGCAGTCGAGTCGAGCCTCATCCTCCCCAGTCCTCCATCTTCCGAATTGCTCCCAGATTCTTCTTCGCTCTCTGATTCCGGCGATTCAGATTCTGAGTCACTAGAGCTGTCAGAGCTCGAACCTCATAACATACCGATACAATATTATGAACAAGTAATAAGTGTGGATGGCGAAATTTAGCGGAAAGCTTGTCTCCTAAGTTGAAAATAGTTTGTGCCATCTAAGATAGAGTGGGAAAGTCCTCATTGATGGGTTAGATTATTTTTATGAAGGCAACTTAATATTATACACAGCAGAATTAGAAAAAAATTTAAGTTTTATGAACTTACATGATTATAACATTTTTGTGATCGACATTAGCTTTAATACAGCTTCGAAATTTCTATTGGAATTCAATGCATTTTTGTGACTATCGAGTAACATTTTAGATAGATAGTTTCGAGCATAGTTTGGTTTACCGAGTGGTTTTAATGTTACAAGTAAAAGTAATTGTTATTCCGAGCGAGATATGAAGAGCCTTAAAAATTTGTACCAGTGACATTGAGTTTTTGGGGTTTCTGTTTCTTTCGATAGATGCGTCGCAAAAATGTAATGAAGCGAGACTCTCCCGTGACTTGACGGTGCTGGACTTCCAACCGTTTGATTTGTTCCTGAAGAAGACTCACAGATGATTTCTGCAATTCCATACTTTTCTGTAACATCCTCGCATGATCTTGTACAGTTTTCGCCTAGTTGGGATGCAATAATTTATTAATTATTAATATTAATGGTATTTCGGTAATATTATAAAACGTTCATACGATCTATTAACTATTATCAGGCTAATAATAGCCGTGCTTATTTTTTTACCTCATTTTGTTTGAGGCGCACTTCGTCGATGAGTTCTGCTTCTTTGCTTTTGAAGGCGTCAAGGATTAATTGTTCTTGAGTAAGGCGAAGCAGATGCAGCTTGAGAAAGTGCGCACGCAGCATTACTCTCTCTCGCTCTGCACTCATTCCTTTTAATTTCACTTCCCACTGGTCCACACTCCTTTTCATCTCTCTCACTATCTCCTCTTGCCGTGCCATTAAGCTAAAAATAGATTTTATGAAATTATATTGGTTTTTTGTATATCATTACATTAATTGTTGTTACCGACTATTAAAACTCCCAATTGACATGTGTCACAATTTTTTGAAACTTAAATTTTCCTTACTTTTACAATTGAAAAATATGAGACTTATCTGTTTATATCACAAATATTATAGAAGATATATTTTATTTTTACTAACAAATAAAACTCTGAGGTCTAAATCAAGAGTGGTGTGGCCAGATTTATAGATAATAACATCACTAAATTATATATATAGAGATGCCAAAAGACAAAATCTTCATAAATACATACACACAGATTGTAGTGTATTTTATAGGTTTTAGTAAAAATATTGTATTATATAAATTGTTGTTCAAGCATGTTGCTATTAAAATATTATAATAACATTAAATTAATCTTATTTATATTTTAAAAATAACTAAGCCTCTGGTTAAAATAACTATTGGCCAAACCTTGATGTTCGCCTTTTCTTGTATTCTTTAAAGCATGGGGTGTTAAATTCTTCTTTTTCCGGATCATTTTTTACAATTTCCCAATAAGCCAGTGCAGGATCTAAATGATTTAAAATACGACTGTCTAAATAGTTGAAATTCATTATTTTATTTTATCTTCACCTGAATTATGTGTGAAAAAAAGTACCTTTTGACATTATAATTTTTTCATCGTTTGAATCGAATAGTTTTTGGTTGTCAGGATAAGAAGACGATTCTGTTTTGACTAGAGATTCCACGTGTACCTGAAAAGGTTCATTTTATTGTTCTTAGTCTTTGTTTATTTGATGTTAAGCAGATAGAAATTAATATTTCCAATTTAAGTAGTTAAAGATTTGTTATTAGTATTATATTTCTCGAAACTTTAGCAAATTTTTGTTATATTCATTCGTAATCTATGTATTGAAGGGCTATGCTTATTTATTTTCCTATTCTGATATTCCATGCTTATTGTTTTAATTGATATTGATGTGAGATATAATCCAGTCACAGAGAAGGTGCGGTAAGAGTATGTTATAGGAAAGAAGAATTCAAAAATTTAATATTCGAGTTGAGCGACTAGTGGATTATTCTCGTGAAGAACCGCCTATCTACTGAGATACATCTTTGTATTGTGAAAATCTACATGCTCCGTGTTCAGAGCAGATTTGGTTGCAGAACATTACTTGAAACTAAAAAAATGTATAGATTAATTCAATTTTTCTAATGAATACTCATTTAGATAATTTACTTCTAAGTTCTTATCAGGATACTCTGTATCATAATCAATGACAGGTGCTGGAAACGGAGGCGATCGTGCTAATTCTTTTGAAAGTTCCTTTCTTATAGAAGCCAACTCTTCGGTGAGCTCGCCGAAATTCTTCACGAGCAAAGATTTTTCTTCTCGTAGTTCCATCAGCGAATTGTTATATTCATGTTGAATTTCAAATATCTTAAAAAGAAGACTTTTATTAATCATTATATACTCAACTCTTTTTCCAACAAAAAGAAGGAGCACAAGGTGTCCAAGACCATTGAGTGCCTATGTAGTAAATTAAGTCATCTTATATGATTAAATCTCAAGTTGCACTGATCAGATTGTGTTAGATTATTATTACATTTTAATTTGTCAACTAAAAAATTTTAACCAAATAAGAAAATATAATTTTTAAGTTGTAATTTCTGCTGATGATTTTCAGCTATATGTCATTTAATTTCAAAAAGCATATAATTAAATATAAATACCATAAATCACATATGAATCAATTTGAGTACTTCGACTAAAATAATAATACGGGTCTCAAAGCAATGGTAATACGATAGTCAGACCTCAAGTCTAGCGATGAAGATACAGAGAGCGGTGTGGTAAGTGGCGCGGGGGTTGGGAGGACGGGTCGTGCCATCATCGGTGCTCTTGAGTCGGTACTCTCCGATGGTGGCCTCTGCCTCTCTCAGTGCGGCAGATGCCCCGCTCTCTTCTTCTTCTCCGATGTCTTCTATCACTTTCTTTCCCATGTGCTCTTGCCACTGCGAAGAAAAGCAAAATATTAGATTTACATATATTGTGTTACAAGAACCTTGTGTCGATTTCAAACTATGTACATTTCTGTATAAGACTATAGTGTTTTGAATAATTATGATAGTAAAATTAATTATCTCCAGAATTTTCAGTAAATTACTGAATATATGTAGCTAATTTAAGCACGAGTCTTATGTGTCTCACTCAGAGCGACCTCACTTTTATTCAATACAAATCCAAATATTAAGTCTGGCTTTTCTTATGCATCTTATAGGAATAAGTGATTTTGACAAGCATTCTGTTTTAATTTTATCAAGTATGCGGAGACAGTCAAACAGTTCAAACCTCGAAATGCTGTCGATGTTGTCTCTCAAGCCGGTTAAGGTAATCACGCAACGCTCGTGCGAGTGCGCGAGGCGGCGGCACAGTTGATGGCAGTCCTTCCAGAATGGCGGGAGCACGGACACTGCCCAAATCGGGCATTGCTTGAGTTTCTTCTGACAACTCTTCCGCTTCCATAGATTTCCTGTATAACACATTTTAATTTAGATGAAAAACACCTACCTTGATAAGCAATAATGTCATCCGGTTATTCCAGAAATCTTGCTAGACGTCCACTTTTACTGAATAAGTGAATATATTATATTACTTACAAACTTTTAATATTAATTCTTTAATCTTCAATTTGTAATCTTTTTGAGAGCAAAAAAAGTAACGGTTTTACCTGCAATACTTACTGTGGAATGTCGAACAAGTCCTCATTTCTGGGCAGCATAGAAAAAAATATAATCCTGTTAATAATAAATTGTAGTTTTATAACTAAAGGAATAATAAATTGTTGAAACTTACTGTGTCCTAAGAGACACTTCTTCAATTTTTTGACGTAGTTCATCAAGGTTTTTGTAAAATTCACTATCCAATTTCTTTTGCCTGATTGTTCTCACGATAAATCCGTCTTTTCTGAAATATTTTGATAGTGATAATTTCATACTATTATATAATTAATATTTTTGACTGATGGTGTTTGATGGAAATTTATTTTAAATTCTAAATTATTTAAAACTGGTAAACATCCATATTTTGTATCAGAGAAAAACCTTTTTTCTATTAAACTTGTCCACATTATGTTATGACCGTTAACTCTTAATGTAACAGGATTTTGTTGGAAATAAAATGCTCATTTAATGTTATATAATATATCTAGCGGGTTGAAGGCAAAAAAATCTGTTTTAAGTATTATTAAATAATGTCAATTAAGTATTGTAATATATATTTATTTTATAAGAATTTTATTCTTTCAAAACATTAAAATAACAACTGGAATACTCAGTCAAATGATGGATTTATTTAAATAGAGTATTAAATGTTATAATCACAGGATTGAATTAAGTTGAAAAGGGAAAACGTCGAGAGGCTCAATGTTCTGGTGATAGAAGTTACTGAGCTTGAGGTTAGATATTGCCAAAGGATGAGCAAGTTTCCTCTTGACGAGCCGCAGGCGGGCGTCCAGTTCAGTTGACAACTGCTCCAGCGTACGAGGGTCGCATTTCATCTCCACTTTTTGGCTCGTAGGTAACGTCTCGTTTCTATTCAAATCAAACATATGAAATAACTGCTGACAAAAAATATGAATTTCATTTCGATATTAAGAAAGGAATGTTTCAGAAGTATATTACGTCAAAAGATATTCTCTCAATAACTTCAGTGAATATGCTAGAGCTAAATACTATTTTATGGACCAATTGGACAATCATATTTATAGAAGTACGAGTATAATAATGTATAAATATGAAGTATATTTCCAATGAGTATTGATGGTGGTCAAGGATTCTTTGTAAGCACTCTTTTATTTATTCCGAATTACATGATCTCATTTTAAGATATCGTAGAGAATTTTCTATTCTTCAAACTAAAACAATAGAAAAAAGCTAAAATTTCAAAGAAAAATTAATGAGAAAGTTTTTCCAGTTTTCCACTTTATGTCAACTGATGCAATCAGAACAAAAGTCATCTTTATCAAAGCCAAGTAATGATATTTAATGATACAATACAGCAAGACAATAATTTTTTCTCCAATATGTGTGGTTAGTGGAAGTCACTTTCATCAATAAGACTACCAAAGATAAGAATTATTTTACAGTAGAAAATGCAGCACATAATTTTTTGGTTTATATTCTTTTAGGCTTCTGAATCATCAAAGATAGCAACATTATAGTATTATAACAGAGAAAACATGATTTACTGATTTAATTTACTTTTTCAATAGTTCCTTGAATTCTTTCTTTAACACATCCAACTGACTTAAAACAAATTTTTTGTGTTCCGCTGCCTCCAACAGCAAACTATTTTGTTCTTTCTCCTTTGCAGTTTCCTCATGGGACAGTTCAATTATGTTTTTTGGTAAAAACTCGTCTATCACTTGCACAATCTGAAATATAAATTGTATAACTAACGCTTTTAAAAATATAATGACCGATATAAAATTTAGTTTAGTATATTACAAACAGTATAATCAAGCATGAGCTAAATCATATTATCTTTTCGCAATACTTTATTACTTGTACATTGCATTACACTTAAACTACAAGTAGTATCGCATAGGATCTGAACGATCATTCTAAACTTCCAGCCAAGACACAAATAAAATTGCCATTACTGTTGGAGCTATTGCCGCTAAGGTGAGAATTAAAGTGATGATTTTTTCAAACACAATTACACATATTATGTATATCAAATCTAAATATCAAACCTCTCTTACGGTATCAGTTTCTGCATCAGTGGAGGCAGAAAATAATTTTTCCATTTGTGGATCCTTGAAGTTGTTTTTGTAGGAAAAGATATTGCCGTCATTGCCAGCCGTAAAAAAGTAACTGTAACATTATAATATAGTATTTTTAAAAAAATAGTCAAAATTTTTACATTTTTCAGCAATTGATCCAGTAGTATTTTAATTATTTCTATTAAAAACATCTATTAAATAATAATATCAGACCAGCATTTTATTGCAATAATTCTAT
>JAGVSQ010010249.1:0-13049 GCA_022683975.1 Rhyacophila evoluta
CTTAGGTAGTTATCAGGGGCATACAGACCAATATTAGCCAGAGCGGCAGAATTATTAATAAGACCATTATACGTACATATTATTAACTTGATAATTATTATAAATATATATACAGATCCTATTCTGATAATGTATATAATAGCATCCATATAGCTTGGTTAACAAGATGGGATTATTGAGTATTTGTTGGTTAAGAGTTGAAAAGCACTTTAAGCCATCGATATGTGAAAATTTGAAAAAATGTGTATTTAAAAATGGAATTTCATAAAAGCTGCATTTAATTTTATTTTTTCAGAACTAGAAGTGGACGCTGTATTTCCCGACCATGCCTCATACAGGTGAGCTTTTTTTACAATTTTTAATATTTCAAATATTAACATCTTACATTAAGTATCTTGCTGGAAATGGCTTTGTCAAATATAATTTTCAACTTAGATGATTGCTTGTTTCTCATCAACAATGTGCATCATACAGGTTGCTTATATTATAATAAGTACATCGTTGTTGAGTGGTGAAACCTCCGATGTACTGAAATTGAAACTTTACAGGAGAGTGAAAAATGCGTTTTATTACAATTAGATATAATTAATATTTTCGACTGATGGTGCTTGATGGATAATTGATTTTAAATTAGATATGATAAAATTGGAGGTTTCTGTTTTAATTTATATGCGTTAAGAAAGAATGGATGTTTTTTTATTAAACTATATGGTCTAATATAAAGAAACACAATGCAAAAAGATCGTTTAAATAAAATTGCAGATTTTTACAGCTTAGTGAAAATATATTGACGGGCTTAAGGTGAATATCTGCCAATTCTCTCTTACTAAAGTGTTCTATTAAACATTTTAATTTACTTCATGATATTAATCAAGTACTTTCTGATATGCCTCCCCGGCAGCGCAGATGTAAGCGTGCGTTTTTAGCAAACCGGGAAATGCGGGTTCAATTTCCATATTTGCCTGATTTAAAAAATTAGGTTGAGCAATTATCTGACAAATATTTCTTGTAAAAAGTAATCTATCATATTACGACGATTTATATACTCCACTTTTGGAGTGGATATCTTTACACTGTACCGATCCAAATGCTCCACTTTGGTAGCAAATATGGCATAAATAACAAATCAAAATGAACAATGTTTGACATGGTCAAGTCTAGCATTGGGGCATAGTTTAAAAAGTCATTCTAACCCTTTCCTGCATGATTATTTAAGTATGATCTCCAAATTTCTCAACTAAAAATCATTTACTCCTCAAAATATCCAAATTACATCGATTAAGTGAGATACTTATGACTATTCAGTATTCTAAGGGTCAATTAAAATTAATAGTAAATGCTTTACACAAATGACACTTACTACATCGAATTAAATGATTCGAATGACGCATATTTGCAACAGTATGGATTAAAGTATTGATATAAAAATAAATATCACTTATAATTACTCTATAATTAATATATAATACTTAATCTCGATACTGATATATAATTAATAATATTCAGAACAATCACTTTTTTTCAGGTAGTAATTCAGCGAAAGAATGAATCAGAGCTTTTAAGTTTTCGTTTAAATAAGTTCGCATTAACTGCGTTGTACTTTACGAGTATCTTTTGACCCAAGAAGATTGCTACCGCCTCATAAAATCGAAACCTGCACACAATAAGATGAAAACATGTGTATATAATACGATTTGAATTGTTTTCACTTCTATTGAATAGATAAATTGGCGCACTGAAGGCATCAGGGTATTTATCTTTTTTCTCTAGATATAATGATAGGTTAGGTAATATTATTTCTTATAAGAACTTTTTAAAAGATGGATGTTTTTTCTTCTTTGTCTTCTTCCATATCCACTTATTAAATGGAGTATATAGACACCTAATTATAAAGTTGCAATTTCTCCTAAACATTTTACTTTTTATTATACCATGCTTGCTCCCAAAGTGGAGCATATTGATCTTCACAGTGTGAAGGTATTCAGTCCGAAAGTGGAGTATATGAATTTCCGTTATGTGAAGACGTTTTGGCAGATTGTTTTTTTTATGAGAATCGTTTGTTCTTGCGTCCTCTTAATCCACAACTGCATCTCGTAACTCCGAAGAACATATTTTATAGCTGATTGAAGAATATGTGTGTCAGATTAAGACTGTCCTAAAGTTTACGTAATATGTAATCGAGCCAATTCCAGCGTCGAAGCTTCACTTTATCGGTAATAAGTGGCTGCATCGTCCATTCTCTTATCTCTTCGTTTCGAACGAAGTCATACCACCGTATCCCTAGAATCTGCCGCAGACACATATTCTCAAAGCTTAGAATACGGTTGCTTTGGGCTATTTTATGTGCCACGTTTCACAGCCGTAGAGCAGCACTGACAAAATTTCACGCCACATTTGATTTTTATCTTGTATAGCTTGGAATCTCAGACATTTATCATTAAATTTAAGGAAGCTCTAGCTATCCCTATTCGAATGGCAGTTCCCACTGGATCCGATTCAGGTCCAGCGTCGAACCTTCATTTTTCAGTAAAAAATACTGACTATATGATAATTTCTATTATTTTCTCGTTTTGAACGAAATAATACCACCATAACTTTAACACGCTCGAGTGTCTGTATGAGCTTTAGGTAATATATTTTTCCTTCCGGGAAATTTCCGTCGAATAAAGTAGATCACTTCTCGATATCAGATTTCCGAAATATGTCTGATTAAAACAAGGTGTAAAGACGGAGCCGGTGGATGAAGGAGAAATGTATTATTCATACCACTGTATCCCAAGAATCCGCCGCAAGTATCTGTTACGAGCTTACATGAGAGCTTTTTGACATAAAAAAGCTTCCATAATGTCAATATCCGGCAACAAGCAATTGTCCCAGTTTAATAGTTATTATATCAATGTATTAATATATTTATCGACTGTTTAAAAACTTCATATTTCGTACTCCAGTAGGAGATAATTAATATTTTATTTATGAAGATTACTGACACGTGTCTTTTATGTGATTTAAAAAAAGCCGTAGATAAATAAAATTTTAATAATCACATCTGGAATTTGAGTTATGAACGATTCATAAATTATTTATTGGTTATTAATTTATGCTAAAAATCACATGGTTTGATTTTTTTATTGGCCTCCAAATATTGCATAGTAATTTTTTGAAGTTCTTTACATTTAATAGAGATATACGAGTTGAAAAATATTAATTATGTTGACCCTTAATCTTTAAACGTTAGTCATTATACTAAAGTATTATTTTTATCAAATTTACATTCATTTAGATATAAAGTTTATCTCGTCTTCTGGGCGGTCGAATTCTTGACTTTTTAAAATTTTAAACGGCTGTGAAAGAATAAGCTTAAAAATCTGAATAAAATTGTTTATTTTAATAAATAAATAAACATAATATGACTGCTGTTTTATGTATTTTTGTGCACACTGGTTATTTAATATAATAAATATGAATATATTAAAATTCTGATTTCTATATCATTTGGAATTTTTTAATTTGTTTTTTACTCAAGAAATTTTTGACATTAATTTTAAAAGCGATTTTTAACTGTTATGAATAGTTGTCATTTTACATATCTATTATTTTTTGTTTATGGAATTATTAATAACCTAAATAAAATGAGGTGAGGCAGATGGGTTTATTAAGAAATAATATAGGGAGTAGACTGGGCACTCCCCTGTATCATTTAAAGTCATGGAACGGTGCTTGCACTGGCTAGAATACGTACTGCGGATGCCTTTTAAGAGGTTTAATTCTGTTTTTCTCAGGCCGGTGAGACTCCGGCATCCTAGGAAATTAGTGGAAAACATCCATAGGACGAACTTGGGAGAGTTAAGAGATTGCAGCATGACGTGGAAGAATTTATTTATTTATTTTATACATGTTGTGATACTACAAATTATGAGCTTAATACAATAACAATACGATATAGATATGGTTATAATAAAAATATTAAAAACATATTGAAATATAAAAAAGAATAAAGAAAGAATTAAAAACAATTTATATATACTGAAGGAAGAAGAGAGTGTTTACCAAGTAAATTAGACGGACCCTATTTTGATAATTTATATAAAAGCATCCATCTAAGCTTACTCTCATCTAGGTGGGAGATATCAATATCCGAGGTAATCTCGCTGAACATCACCACTGCTTTCCGCATTAGCATGACAATTAGCAAGACAGCATTTAAGAATGAAACATAGCTGATGTTCCCAATTTCTTACGTAGTTATCCGAGATATACATACCAACATTAGCAAGAGCGACAGAGTTGTCAATAAAACCACGCATAAGTCGAAAAAAATGCGTCGCCAAATACATATTCCTCCTCAGTTTTAAGATACAGTAAAAAAGCATGCCCAAAATGAAAGCAGTTGGAAAAAGCCATGGATATTACCCATACAACTGAAGAAGGTACAGAAGTCTCAAAATTTTCTTCTGAACCCTCTTCATAATGTCGTATTTCAACTGATTCAGGGCCCAAACAACCGATCTACTCTCTAGCTTGCTTCGAACTAATGAATTATACATGAAATTAAATATCATGATGAAAGACGGCTATTTGATGAAAAATACTTTGGCAGCCATGTGCTCCAATTAGGAAGCATACATGAAAAAGAAGAAGAAGTAAAATTATCCTATAAAGTGTTTGGAATTCCGTGCAAGTTTATGAACCACTGTTTAGTATCGATAAACTTTCAACAAAGTCACTCCACGAAATAAACTGAAAAATTCCTATATCGAATGAAAATAAATTATCAATTTAATAGACAAGATGACAAACAAACTACCGATCGCCTGAAAAAGCTTGTCATGGAAAGCTTTCGCGAGAGCTTTTATAATAAATTTTTAAGTAACAGTTCTCTCCGATGTACGAGATCATATAAAATTATATTGTATTCATGACTAAGAATGCCAATTTATTTATTACATCGTGAGCATTAAATTTAAAATGGTTTCGTTCAGTTTTTATATCATATCTTCCTATGTCAGATTTTGAAATAACAATATAAATCAGGGTTGCCATTTCATCGCTGTAGAATTAGTTCATCGAATATCTACGTTGCGTCATGAAAACAGAATGCGTTTTTAATTAATAACATAGTTCATAAAATATTATGTCGATGGACATAAGTTGGTAACACGTATTATAGATTTGTTAAATTGTTTAGGAGGACAAAAAACTTTGTAAAAAAATAATTGTTGGGAAATTTTTGAAAATAAAATACAATTTTCGTGCATATCAATATTTTTATTTATCTATTTTTTATATCGACCGTGGAAAGAAAAAACGATAAAACCACCATATAATTTTTTTCGGCAGGCACAAGTGGAAACATTACAGAACCTTAAAGTACATGCAGACAAAAATTGGTGTTTTATCTACTCAATGTGGTATTAATTAAATAAGTTATATAAGAAAACTAATAAAATTGATGACGTTGAAGTCATTTTTCTTGGTCGCAAATTTTACATCCTTTTTTCAAACTTGAAAGCCAAATTTAGAAATTTTATTGCTTAAAATATATTGTGTTTGGGAATGTCGTTTCTTTCGTATGGTTAGGCTTATGACTAAAGGAATTTAATTATACACGATTTATACGAATATTATTTTTAATTTAATTTCTTATTTCAGATAGTCAATTTAATGATGTATCAGTGTTCTTTTTCCTTTCCACAGTCGATACATTCAAAAATGTTGCTCAGGTTGCTGGTGTTCATAATTATTTAAAATAAATGGTTTAAGATTTTTGTCTCCCTGGTAGCGTAGTTGATAACGTGCGTATCTAGCCATCCGGGGAATGCGAGTTTGATTCCCCATCTGTCGGATTTTATAGATTCAAAAATACAGGAATAGATGCCCATCGGGCTAAGTAATTGTCTGACAAACAATTCTCGTGAAAAATAATCTGTCAATGCGTCTTCACATTGCAGAAACCCGTAAACTGCACGCTCGGAGTAAATATCTTTACACTGTGTAGATCCATATACTCCACTTTGGAAGCGAAAATCGTATAAGAAGAAGAAGTTAAAGATATAAATGCGAATTTTAAAGAAAATATTTTTCTAAAATTATTGAAAAATTCTTTGGGATTTAAGCACAAATAAATTCTTAGTGAATCACGGTTGGTGATTTAGTTGAAGTTAATAAATTTCAATAAATTCTAAAATTGCACATACTAGGCTCGATCGTGTATTAGGCATTATATTATACTGTGAGAGGGTAATTCAATGTCAAGAGCAATCTCAGTAAAGTTTATCTCCGAAGGCTTTCGAGGGATCATAAAACCTCCGAAGGATTTGAATTCCGGGAGCCAGGTCGTAAAATCACTAACCGAGGGAAGTTATTACCGAAGGCAGTGTTACAAGGTTCTATATTGCTGGGGTAATTTTATGTTAAAGAATTCATTAATCGAATAGTGCATGAAATATACAGTAACAACTTATGAAGAACAAGGTGATAGATATTTGATTTATATAATATAATATTATCGAAATCAGACACCATATTTCAATTGCATAGATTGCACTTGTGAAGGGTAAAAAAACATATTTATTGATCCATTTTTTTTTAATTTTTCAGGACAATTTTACAAACTGATTATTTCAATATTTGTTTTTGAGATTAATTTGATAAAATAAAGCACGTTTTAAAAGCACAATTTATTCAGAAAGCTGCTTAAGAATGACATCATTTTGATAGATCTAAAAAAAATAGTAACATTGTATATTTTCCAGCGTAGGTCTCAGATCCAAATGAAGTTTTTTGCGGTTTTTTTCGATCTATAGTTAAATAACTTTGCATTGTCAAATTAATACGGGACATGCATAAAGTATGGTTAATTGAAATGGTATTATTAGATGATTTTCGGCTAAGAGTAGACTTATTAAATTTGCACTTTAAACCATCGTCTTGTTACATATATTTCACATTTGTTACCAAATAATTGACACTTAATGTGTATTATGTGTAAAAAAAAAACAAATAGATTCTGAAATTAATGTTTTTACTATGTCCGCTCTGAATCAAGGGTATAGGTCCAAACCGTTGTGCAAATTGTGCACTGCATAAGAGCCCCTTAATATGATGGGTGCCTTTTTATATAAAAAAAATCCATAAATTTGCCAGTATTTTATACGTGTAATAGATTAACATAATTAAAACATACTTGTTAAAAGTTTAGAAAGTTAAAAATATTTATTTTATAAATCACTAAAGGTTTGTAGACATGCTTCAAAATTTTTTTTGTGCGTACATAATCTAACAGTTGAATTGTTCTGTGAAAATATTAAAATATTTTGGCGAAACTCGGAAGTGGAAGAGGAGTTAAATTTTTTTTTGCACGAGAGCGTTTTTACCCACGGCGTGGCACTGGTGGAGTATATGGATTATTGTAACGTAAAGATACGTCTAAACAAATATTTTTTTATGAAAATTAGCTGTCAGGGATTTGCTTAACTTAATAGGCAATGAGTGCTACATTTTTGAATTTAAAATTTAATAAATGTTGAAATTGAACCAGCAATCCTTGGATCTGGAAAAACGCAGGTTTACCTTTTACCTAACCGAGGAGACTAATGTATTTTAGATATCTTAAAAGAAGCATTTTATTTTTTCCGTAGATTAATTAAGTTTTTAAAATGATTTAAATGAATATAATAAATATTTGATGAAATACTGACTCCGATAATAGTCTTGAAGATATATACAATTGCATAATACGTATTGTTAAAGATAAAATGTAATTCGGATTCCATTAGTTGTAAACGTCGCATATAAAGCTACCGTGAAATTAAGCTGGATAAGATAACTCTGAGAGATATATACTAAACATATTCACAACGTACCGATTGCCGAGAGCTTTTTTCAGTGATGAAACCGTGAAGTATTTGAATAATTTGGTTCATTTATAGAATCAATAATTCAAGTAGTTATAAGTTTCACTAACTATAATAGTTAAAGCTTTTAGTATATGAGCTTAAAATCATTCACAATTTTGCAAAAATATTGTGAACATATTAATAAAAAAAAATTATTCAGAAACTTGGTGAAATCCTAAAGGAATTAGCCTCCTAATAGACTAAATAGCTGGAAGTAGAACAATAATCTAATTATACACTTTATCATATTCAAGAATATGGTACACGGTTTTTAAGTACAACACACGCGGAGCAAAAAAATAACTTCCACCAGCACGCCGTCTCGGCATTGCGAAAGAAACAGTGCTTACTCTCCCTCGCAGCCTTGCGTGCAGCTTCCTATCTGGGCATGCGCACAACAGTCAAGCATCACGCTGCTTGAACTGTAAAGCACACAGTTCCATACAAAGATTTTTGTAATATAATTTTCATAAACATGGGGATGGATACTGATATTAAGCTTAAAGATTATATATTGTAAAATTCTAAAGAAATATTATAGAAAAAGTTACTCATTATATAAAATGTTATCGACAATATCACGTGAAAATAGGGGGTGCTGTAGTTCCACAGTACTTATACGCGAGCAGCAACTGTTTATAATATTATATAATATTGTTGTGTAACAAGTTTTTTACTTGTCTCCTCGTTGATGTTTCCCAAAGTTTATCATAGCGAATAACTTGCTCATCTGAAAAATCCTTAATACACCACGTGTATAATATATAAAATCACAAATATTTTTTAAAAGTTGTATGAAAATCATTCCCAGGTTATGTCTGGATCCCGTAACTCTGCCAAATACATTATATAGATAGTATTTACCGCCAACCGGTCGGCTTTAAGATTTGGCAGGTATGGTTCAGACTCTCTTGAGGCACCCGCAATATGTTGCCGAGCCAGGTCTAGTCGCAGCTTCACTTTATCAGTGATAAGTTTCTGCGTGATCCGTTCTCTTTTCTCCTCATTTCGAGTGAAATCATACTACCGTATCCCCAGAATCCGCAGCAGGGACCTGTTCTCAAAACTTAGAATACGGTTGATTTGGCCTCTGTTGGTTGCTAAGTTTCGCAACCATAGAGCAGCACTGACAGAATCCATGCATTGATTACTAGGTATTTGGCTTTTACCTTGTGTCTCTTGGAGTTCCAGACATTTCACATAGAATTAAAGGTTGCTCCAGCGATTCCTATTCAAAGAACGAGCTCATTTTTTGAAGTGCCATCCCCCTTATAAGAGTATACATATTGTAAACTTACTTAATACATAAAAATGATAATACGGTTCTCGAACAACCACTTACTGAACCAAACCTTACCGGAAATAACATTCTTTTGATAATTGGTCAAATAATACGGCAAAAAAATATTGTTAAAAGTAAAAATAACTAGCTAGTTGAATGAAAATCCATGAAAATTACATCTTTTTAGATAAACTTACAAAAATAAACTAAAAATTACTAACGTTATATAACCTAAAGTCTAGATTTTTTTTTAATACGGGACAATTGCGGGAGTTTCGTTTGGGGGTTAATTATCCGTCGTTTGTTTGAATTTATTAATTCTTAAGTATAATCCTCATATTCACGGTGTTTTTTAAAGCTCATAACAGTATGGTGGCATATAATTATCGGAATTGATAATAATAAGCGGATTATTTTTAAGTTATTTTATATGATGTGGTTTTATAATGATTGTGATAATATTAATAAGAATGGTCAATTGATAACATTTTCCGTGATTATAATATCCTGTTTCCACTGTATATATTAAAAGATTATACACTGTCTTCCTTTCTATAAGTTTTATTATACTGAGCAATATTTATATTTATATACCACGTTTGTAATGTTATCCTTTAAATTGTATGGTAACACATTGAATGTGTTTGAGGTTAATCAAGAAATAGTGCTGAAATGTGATTAACTAAGCAACAAAAATGATTCGTGATAAATAATGGTCCAAGTATAGCTTTATGGCCTGAATGTTCCGTTATTCGAGAAGTCCGATTCTTAATGGTTTTAGCAAATCGCCCTTTCCCTTAAAAGGTGGGCATTAAATCAAAATAGCGAACCAAGATGCAAACCTGCGTAATGTAACCCAGTGGCGTGCCTTTTATACACTGAACTATCAATAAAGGCTAGTTAGAATAAATGAAAATAACTGTTGAAATAAAATTAAGAGCTTTTCATAGATTTATTAGTGTGTAATATTTATTTCCATGGCTATATGTTTTTTTTGTATTTATAAGATTAAAAGTTATATAATTTTTGCCAACGAATATATCGCAATTCTATATAACCGTTAATATACACAATTGCATATAATACATATCAACTGTGTAAAGCAAAAATAACGTAACGATCAATTTTTCGAAATAGCTTTTAAATTCTAAATTATTTAAAACTGGTAAACTTCCATATGTGAAAAAAGCTTTTGTTCAATAATTTGAATGTTTACAACTTAATACACGTTTTATCAAAAGGATATAAGCTTTAAATGCCAAATTAGTGTATTAAATTAGTTTTAAAAAAGGTTATTGAAAAAAACGGAGTCATATTTGGTCAAGCAATTTATGTGAAGAGATCATCACGCTCGCTGTATAACGCCGCATTTTTTTTTTTAACTAATGAAATTCACTCTTGGGCAACCGAGTCTGATGGTCCGATAAGTCCAACAGCTGGTTAGATCAACTTGAGTAACTATTCCCGCCCCGCTCACATTCTTGGACATTCCCACAGAATGTGATTAGAACCCTTTCTGGACAGCCACAAGAAAATTTTGGCTGTTTATCAAGGCCAAAATAAGACAGCTTAGTGGCAAAACCACCGTGGCCTTAATTGGGTACTGAAGTGGTCTGGAGTCAGCTTGTTTATCCCTATGCGGCATTTAATATTTGGTAAAAAAATGTGTGTCTGCCTTTAGTTGACGCGTCCCACCAATCCCGCCGGGTTTTATCGATGAATTCATGGCAATCTGACAAATAATTTTCTTCGGTTTGTTTAGCTAGGTGCACTTAAATTAAAGTCACCTACGTGCGCTTAATCTGGAGTCCGATTAGTTTTCTCCATCCGCCATTTAATATGAATAACTTTTTAAAAATAATATTGTAAAAATACAACAATATAAAAATAGCTGTTAAATTTCTCCCCTTAGTTATAAACAATCGCCCCTCCACTGAACTTACACAGGTGATGATCAAAGCTCGCTGATGACTGAGTTTGCCACCGTCGAATTAATAAATTATCAGGGGCAGGTGCTTTCAAAGCGTGCCTCCAAATATTTTTTTTCGCTAATGACAATATAAAAGCTCGGGGATTGAATTTATGTCTCTTCTAGTTTTACAAGGGTCAAATATTTACTTTGATACGGAGCTTTTTTATTTTTAATTACTTTTGGTCGAGAATTAAAACCAACGTCGTAATTTAGCGGCGGAATTCGAACTGATGTTTTTTTAATTTATGATACAAGTTATATATTAGTTTTTAAATTTATTTATGTATTGAATTCTTATTATTTTATCTGGAATTATTACAAAATAAATTATATAAAATATCACTAATTGTCTGTAATAATATTGACTGTGAAAAAAAGGGACGTAACTCTCAGTTTTTTCGAAATAACTTTTATTCGATGTAGACGACATTCTGTAAAAAGGGTGTAAGCTGAAAAGGCTTAATAAGTATCTAAATTCAGCTTTTAAGTTTGAAAAAAGGTTGGCTTCTCAAATTTGCGATCACGAAAGAGGACTTCCACGACATCAATTTTACTTGTTTTTTTTTAATAACTCATTAAATTAATACCAAACTGGGTAAATAAAACCCCAGTTTTAGTATTCGTGCACGTTAAAGTTGTGTCCATTAAATATTTTGACTAAATCATTAAACATACGTTTTTGTGCATCGTGTACAATTTGTTCTGTGTAGGTTACGTCTGTTTCCCTTTCCACAGTCGATATTTATTATATATTTTATATAAACCGTGTTGGCTATCAAAGTAAAAAATATGGATCTATGTAGTGTGAAGATGGTAACCAGACAACTGCACACATGACAAGTGCTCACATGACATCTGCGTACACATTGAAGTGCTCACACTAACACAGAAATTAACATTAAGACATTTTATACTTAATTTACGTAATTATAGTATAGGTAGGTTTTTATTTCAATGATACCTACCTATACTATAATTACGTCTTGATAGATCATTTTTAAAAGAATTGTTCGTCTGACAATTACTCAATCCAATGTGCATACAGATTTAAAAAAATCTAACGAACAGGTATTCCCCGGATTGCTAGGCGCGTACGCTAATCTCTACGCTACCAGGGAGACTAAATAGCTAAATAAAAGCTGTGATAATATAAGATGGAAATATATTATTATTGTTACAGTAAGAAATTATCTAATATTTATTTAATTACTTAAGTAAAATTTTGCAATTTTGTCAGTGTCAAGAGTGATAAGAAAAAAATATGACAAATTTATCTATCTAAATAATTATGATTATGTTAGACATGTGGTTATTATAATTGATGAGTAACCCTTGTTTACACAAAGTGTAGTTTTTTTCGTTCATTTGGAATATAAAGCATATGAATCTCTACAACGTAAATTTGTTTTTTCTTAGGTTTTTTTTCAAAAGGAACAGTTATCAATTTAAAGCTTTATTAACTATTTTAATTAGCAGAAGACGTCCAACCCACAAAACGTTCAATAACTTTTAAAATAGTACGTTTTTCAGTAACGTAGCAATCAGAAA
Source organism: Rhyacophila evoluta (assembly GCA_022683975.1). Taxonomy (NCBI): domain Eukaryota; kingdom Metazoa; phylum Arthropoda; class Insecta; order Trichoptera; family Rhyacophilidae; genus Rhyacophila; species Rhyacophila evoluta. Next base: position 12,698 of record JAGVSQ010010249.1, read on the forward strand.
AGATATAGTGTATTTCATGTAAGTTTTAAATTTCATATAAGTAATTGAACAAGCAGTAAGCAGTAATTGCTATTCCTGAAATGATAATTACTATAATATGAAATTCATTACAATGTGAGTTTTGGTCATGTCTCCAGTATCATTAGAGAACGATTTACTTATAACTGCCGCAAAAACACCTGCCAGTAAGAACGGAATGCTCATATTATATACTTATATTTATATTAAAATACGAGCGCAAGAACCTTTTTTATTTCAAAATACAATTATTTAAAACTGGTAAGCTTCCATTTGTGTGATCACTATTAACGACCCGGGTTTCGCCTTTCGGCATCTTCAGGCTACATTATAT
>JAGVSQ010010251.1:0-13047 GCA_022683975.1 Rhyacophila evoluta
GAGGACACCGGCCAAGACAGGGAGCGCGTCCGTTGAAGTTGTTCTATAGGCCTTTATAACCTTCACCTTAGTCAATTAATCAATATTTTTTTTTGTTTGTAGGAATTGGTAAAGGATGGCGAAATTGCCTTACAAATTGGTACAAGAGCATGCCGGCAGAGGAATTGGCTATGGAAGTAAGCAGGGCAAAATCGAGATATGGCTGGACACATAAGGATATCCTGAAATTACTTCATTTCAAAGAAGACGAAGGGAACATACGTATGAGGAATCATTTTCATGATTTACAACACATATGTGTATATTAAAAAGACTAGTTTGAAATTTAAAAGAAATTCTCTTCGATTTTTTTTTCTAAAAGAAAGTTTTAAATACAAATCAAAAAAAATATTTACGTCATTTTTAATACCCTTTGCAAGCGAATAGGTAATTTTATCACATTCATTTCTGAAAAAATTCATCGATTTTTCATAAAACCTCTTCGAGGTGGGTTTTTACTTTACCAACATTTTTTTACGTCTTCGTGTATGTTTAAACTATCTAAATAGGTGATAATCTAATGGCGCAAGATCCAGTGAATAGCATTAAAGGATATTGATAATTGAACAAATTATTTTTTATGCATTAAAATTATTCCAATTAAGCAAGTTAATTGATTTCTTTTCGGTCTACTAAATGTCTAAAATGTTGTTAATATTCAAATCATTTAGATACTCATACATATTGTAAATATCATAATATAATGCTTGCAAACTCACAATCAATTCTCGTAAATCTTTTAAGATAGTTCTTATTACTATCTTATTGTTATAATACTAATGTTTCTTTTACATATCTGATTGTTGATCGCCATTGCAGCACTTTCGATAATATTCCATTATATATGGCACGGACTGAAGTCGACACTGGAGAAATATGGCACTTTGACACAATATGAAAACATTATAAATATTTTGAAAATATCCAAAGATTTGCGTCACTCTGAAGATGGTATTACAGCCGCTAAACTTCTAACAACACATGCATTCTTAGGAGTGGATCATGTTCCTGTTCATTTGATCAGCAATCCAGAGGTAAATTATAATTTTTTTTAAGTAAACTTATTTTACATCAAAATTATTTGTTCAAAGTCACTTTTTGATCAAAGAACGCATTAGAAATGTATGTAAATTTTATTAATAGCATTATTAAAACATATATCTTCGGTGTAAGTGTAATACTGTGTAAGAACCATTTGTCAAAATGTTCAGGAGGATGCAGTCTTGCTTGATTTTTTAGTGGGGATGATTCATTTGCGGAATTGACTAACTGATTGCAAGCACACTATCGGTCAATTTAAAAATCTGAATGCCCCTATCAATGCAGCTCGTGCCGTTAAACCGAAAGCTTAAAAAAAACATATTTTAAAATTATTGCGTCATACTTGGTATTGAACGAACACCAATGATATATTAATTTATACCACCGTGTAAGTTTGCATAATGGATGTGGTGTTGCAGGGGGGTGGTGAAGTAAAGAGCATGTATCTTTTGGAAGATACCCAAAACAATATGATGAATTGTACATAGTAGTTCTCTTATTTATTGAATACAATCTGACTTATTTTTATGAAGGGCTTAAATTCATTTTATTCTCTCATTAGGTATGGGATGTGCTACTTTTAAAGATGACACCATCAGCTGTTGCCCACAGTGTGGGGAGGCTATACTTGTCTTTGCTTGTTTCTGATCCCAATGATGCCACCGTTCCCAAAGAGCTTTTGCCAAAATCAATTGACGAACGGCTGACTGAGGCTCTCAACAAATCTATCGTCTCTCCATTGCTAGCATATAAGACTCTCAAGAATTACAGTGCAATGGGAAAGTGAGTAAAATCATAGATTATTTGAACAAGAATTTACGATGGAGGAAATTTTACTTCCTATTTCCTTTGAAAACATAATGTATGATAATAGAATATTTGCCACATTAAGGTCATCCTACTGTACAACATTATGGGTCAATCATTTTCTAACATTTCAATATATATAATGATTGACCCAATAAACAATTGATCAAATTGTGATGTTTGTTGCTGATAATCTAAATGTCATTATATTTAATTCTAGGTCTAAATCCCATGGGAAGCGGACTTTTGTGGAGAAAGATAGGCAGGCGAAGTTAGCATTGCTTAGTAAAATTGCGGCTAAATCTGACAAAGACCAACGTCTTTTGAAAGTTTGGGAGAGTCAAAAACGTAAAGGTAATATCCGTTTAATTCCAGATAGCCTTGTAATAACAATTATCTTTGATATTCAGTATTTTTTTTATTTATTTAGCATTTAGCGATTTTCATGTATGTATAATATATAAGAATAATATCTGTGTGATTGACTTTTCCCATACTAACTTTTCAAACATCACTTGATTTAATTGGATTTGTAAAATTTTACTTTAATATCACACGTTTATGACTTCTTCTTCTCATTTCCGATTATAAGAATGGAAATTAAACAAATATTTTTTAAAGATAATTATTGTACAAAACAAAAATTAAGGAAAGTATTTGTCAAATGGAAAAAGGGAGAAAAACCTGTGTTCATTTTAAATGTTTTAAATATTCAAATCTTTCAGGTATTGTAACTCCACCTAATTCACAATTAATAAAAACATTGCAAATGTTCGTTGATAGATCGATAGCTAAAGGATATGAGAGTCAAAATAAGATTGATGCAAACTTTTTAGTAGCACTGGATTTGAGTGACATAATGTTTACAGGTAAGTGAATACTTTGTCGCCTATAATTTCTTTTTAATGATCAATTACATATTATAATATAGTAAAAAGATAACGTGGCATTACAATTATGAAGTGGTATCCAGGTAGGCAGTGCAGTGTGGCAGAAATTATATGGAGCTCGTTTTGTTTTTCTTTCTCGTTTGCTTCATAGGTAATGTACGTTAACGCTACTATTGTTGCTAGTCAATCTTCTAGCATTCTCAATAAGGCTCATTTTTACACATATATATAAATAAATTGAAACCCCAACGTTACATATTTCATGACTTTTTCAAATGTTTATCAGGTTTCCAACAGAGTAAAAGCGACAAAGTAGCCCGTCTTGTTGGAATAAAGAAGACTATTCGAGAAAAACACGCCTTGGCTGAATGCTTCGATAACAAGAATTTAGTTCCAGGGCATGTTGGTAAGAATATTTGTGATGCATTAAAGTTAATTTCAGATATTATTTTCGATATAATTTAAAATAAAAATCAATAACTTTGTATTGTCAGCAAATTTATGTATTTTGTATTGAATAATACAACTCGGAAGACAAAATGATAAATATTAATGAATAATATGCAGTAAATATAAGTTGTTCTGCATTGTGTACATCTCAGATGTTTCTTCATAATTAAAATTAAATAACAGTAAACGATTTTTTACAAGGTGTGTTACAAATGATAATATTATTATATGATATATGCCTTTTCATTAAATTATGCAAATTTTATCTGCAGCGCTGATTCTGGCTCAAGAGCTGAGTTGCCGAGTTAAGAATGTGACAGTCGTCATCATGACAGGAAATGGTTTGAAGGAATTGGATCTCAAGATAAACGGCACTCTACTTACATTTACCGAACTGCTAGCCAACGTTGAAAAATATGTAAGATTTTTTATAACGTATTGAACTGTGGAGACGGAGCGGTTCGCGTGTTTAGAACATGCTACTGACTTAAAATTTTAAATGATCATAAACACGTTTTGCTAAAAATGCCATTCCACTATCATTGAAAATGCTTGTAAATTGACATAATCTACTGTTAGATTGCTTTGGTGTTATCAAGTATTTATTGGCATTTTCTACAAATTCAGTTATCTCATAAATTATTTGACACGTATAATTCATCGATTCTGTCATTCACTGCGTTATTTATTCTGACAAAAATATCTATATACTATATTTTTGCATTTTCAGATTGCTCAGTCAGTGAAGTTTGACTTATCGGCTCCAGTTATTGATGCACTTGCGAAAAAGAAGAAATATGATTTGTTTGTGACAGTAATACACAGTGTGTGCCGTTATAAGTACAAGAGTAAACCTGAAGCAGCACTGAAGCTTCCATCTAATGCTTTGAAAGCTTATCATGAATCGATGGGATCCAAAGATGCCGGGTGAATATATAATTAATTACTAATGTCAGTAAATGCTATAAATAGGGTAAACTTTATTAGATGAAGAAATTTTCTAGATGTTAGTTTATGCTTTATGTGATCCATGCGCTATTTTATCTTACTCGCCAGAGAACGATATTTTGTTATTTAATACATGCTTATTGTATAGCAGAATAAATTCTTGGAATTTAGCATAAAACAACATTCAATGAGAGAAATAATATATTACTCAGTGTACTTGTTTTATCGTACCATTTTAACAATAATGACAAGACACAATATCTACCTACATAGGGAATTAAGCACAAGATATTGTATTTTTACTTAGCAGGGTATAATAAAATATTCTCAAGGCCCATTGCTGTAGACTCGACATGTTTTCAATGTGTATTTGGAGTCTGATTATGGATGCTCAATGGATTGAGTGGTTGGCTGATAACCAGTCCCTGTGAATATTTTCATTAATTTTCAAATGTATGGTGCATGTTGTCAAGTTATGGCCATCGATATACTGACAATTTGAACTTGAAATCTGAACAGTAAATATTTTATTATTTAGAAGCTATAGCTATGTTTTTATATAATTTTAACAATCCTTTTTCTTATTTCAGATTCGTTACTGTTTCTCTTGGTGGATATAAGGGAGCCTCTCGTCAGCTCGAAGACGGTCGCAGAATATTGGATATATGTGGTACAGATGACGATATTGTTGATCTTATTACAACATTTGCCACTACGGCTAAGGATAAGATTTAAGATATTTTTTTATTGCTGGGATACTGGAGAATGTTTCAATTGCACAATATTTTTTCTTGCAAAAATCTTTCATAATGTGTAGTATTCATTTTGTCCACTAACCCAACAATATCATATTTATTAAGTGATTTTTCCTGAAAAAAATATTTTACTAAAAGAAAGGAAAAAAATAACTCATCATATGAACAAGAATAATGATTATAAAAATAATATGTCATGTTTGATAATGATGAACAAAAATAAGAAGAATTTTTTTTTCATTCGTTATGAGTTGTGAAAGAGATGTCGTGTCTTTCTTGATATATTGTATTTTTTATTGGAAATTATAAAAAACATATCGTCTTTGCTAATTTTTTTACCATGCTTGTATAATTTTTAATAAATCATGAAATATGTTATGCTTTTGTGATAGTGGACTGTTTATTAGTTTCATAGAAAACTTTAATCATAGATTGCATTTTCAAAATTATTTATTGTGATAAAATTTATAAAAATATTATATATGTATGTGTAAAATCTTATTTGAGAAACTACCGGAACTTACGTTAGTGTGTTCAAAAAAAAAGTTTGCCTTAACTCAAGATACTAAAATTTTACATGATTCTCAAATTTTTAAAATCTAAATATATCCAAAGAAGCTTTTTGGCTCTTTAATTCATGATATTTGTACCTAAGAGCTATGAAAAAGTGATCCCCTCTTCAACAGACTGATTGGTTCGCACTGCCTTATTGATACAAATGAATCGATTCGATACAGAATTTTAAATATCAACTTTATGTATACAATATGCTACACAACTATATATTCTTGTCCATGCTAATGGCGAGAAATGCTAACAATGATGATTTAGTGTGCTTTTTTTAAAAAGTCACACAATGAACAATGCTTAAAAATAATCAAATGTTTAATATCATAAATAGTAAATAGTAGTATTTATTGCTAGGATTTTAGATATTTATATAATATAGCAGCTAAAGGATTAACTCAAGATATCTTTTTTTTTGAAAGAGTTCATAAATTACTTCAATAAATATTGTGATAAACCAACATGTTTTAATTGAGCAGAAACGGCCAACCTTACCTCATTTTGAGCTACTTACTGTCCTTTATATGGCTTAAAACACATTAAACGGGTCAAATTGTTGTTGATACTTAGATTAAGACCATTTTAAAATGATCATCTAAAAATATATATTTATTTTTTATGAATAACAATAAAATTTTGAACACGTTTCATTATTTTCTTAAATAAAAAAATAATGATATTGCTTGTATTGATTGGTAAGATGCTAGATTTTATTCATTTATAATATTGTAAGACATAACATATTGCAATGACACAAGCATCATATTAATGCAGTTATGCTTAACTTGTTTACATTGCTGTATCCGCTATGGATCTCTGCATTCAACCTATTGATTGTCTGTTTGCCTACCTCTATTATAAAAGAACTGATAGAACTGATCACCATTAATTTTCTTCAAATGTTACAAGTTTTTGTTAAAACCTGTTAATTAGTAACCTTATATAAAAGATTCATATTTTAGAATGTAATTATGTAATGATATTTTATTTTATAGTCAATTATTCATCCTTTTGCTAATTTTCTCATAGTTTGTTACTATGATAATTTTTTTAACAGTACATCATATTAATAGTATTTTTACCTATGAAATAGTGAAGCAATATGGCAGAAGATGCGTTAGAGATGATGAAGAGAGTTGGAATCTTTTCAAAGTTTTAAGTCGATTTAGCTTTGTTACACCCCACATTTGCAAAATGGTTTTGTACATGATTTTTTTGTAAGACAGACAAAGCAAGAATTAGAAAGAAAACCATGTTTAGGTTGCTGTCCATTTTTTTTATTGACTGATAATTTATTTGTTAAATTTCGAAAGCACAGGTTGAAGTCTGGTGCTGGGTCAAGAAATTATTAACTGCATGGTGTTCTGGCATGAAATCCCAAATGATCATTAGTCTGTGGTTATTAAGATCCCCAGTTGTTAGTTGCGATTTGCAAATTTGAATACGAAGAGAAGCCTGCTTTATCATGATTGAATTAGATACTGAATTACTTCCCAACACTATTTTGTGATTGATTTTTTTCCTTATATAGTTGTTGTGGTTATTTTAAGATATCAATTATTTTTCTATTGTTTCGATTGTGGCAGCAATTACCATAATAGAAAACTAGTTTAAATAATTTATAATTTAAAATCAATTTCCATGAAGCACCATCAGTCAAAAATATTAATTATGAAAACTAGTTTATTTTCGATATATTATTTATGTTGAATTATCATTTTATTCATATTCATTAATATGTATGTTCTTATATTAATAAAATACACCTTTATACAAGCCTATTGCAGTAGTTTTATTTTAGATCAATTTCGATAATTCCTATTTAGACATTCACATTTTTCATATGCCTCACTTTCAGAGGACATGGTAAAAATATTATAATATAACGAGCTATTTTTTTTTACAAAAATATAGCCACAAGCGTCCTTTCTGGACTTACTTGGCGAAGTACATAATTATGGATATTTATTGGATTTCAAGCAATATTAATACTAAATCATAAGTCATAAAAGAGTGTTGTTTTTTAGATTTAGGTGAATTTATTGGATGCTTGTTTTGTGTCTGTAGAAGAAATGGTATAATGATAATAATAAGAATTATAATGCATGTTATTGAAAATATTTATTCAAAGAAGTTATTTATCATTATTTTTTTTTTGTATTTCATATATAAGAATGTATGCTCCAACATACTTTAAAAAAATAATTTGTTAATATCTGCAAAACCAACTCATTATAGTATAATAAGTATATAGTATATAATACAACAATGCTGAATTAGCAATCTGCTGAAATATATTTATATGCATGTGAGAACAGGTATATCGTCAATATACTTTCCCATATGCATTGGTTTTTACTGTTTCATTAATTTTAAGAATAAATAAAAATTCAGCATAACTGCCTGATGAAGCGAAAACAAAGAGCTAAAATCTGTATTTTTTGTCATGAGACTTCAAAAAGTATGGTTGGTAAAGTTATCCCATAATTAACGTGGCAGCAATTTGAATTTAATTTGACAGTTGAATATATTATGACAGTGATTTTCTTTCTGTCTTTGCAACCGGATAACAATGTTGATCTTCAGCATTAAACTAAATTATATTTTGATAGATTAATCTTAGAATATTATTGAACGATCCATCCTGTTAGTAAGTACCCACTATTTGCTTGCATTAACACATCAGGGTGGGTCCGGTTTGGTAATACCTGAAACAAGTTTATTTCAATATTGAAAAAAAGAAATAGATTCAAAAATTATAAATAAAATTGCCTGCTAGATTTCATTAGTACTGTTTCAACAAAGTTTTGGTGTGGACCAACTATGTATATAGTGTGAATATTGTAATTAATTAATTAATTAATTAAATTGATTTAATTAATAATTAGTGTAATTAATGCTGATGAAGAATTTCATAAAGCTTTGGTAAACATTTGAAAAAATATATTATTTTTATATATTGTGAAGCATCCATACATCGCAGGCATTTAAAAAAATATTTATGAACCAAATTGGAGATGATAAAATCATAAATACCTGATATCCCCTGGTCCAGGAATGCGTCAATTTTACGCCAGTAACATAGTTGAGTTTTCTCATAGTGATATAGCATTCTTGCAAAGGTTCTTGGTAGTTATGGAATATGACAAATGGTTTACTGCAGCCGACGAATGGTGAAAGACATTTGAATACATTGAATGGATGTTCTTTTGCGACAATAATTAATGAATCCATTTTCTTTCGTAAGACACAAGAAGCTCTTTCATTTTCAATCTCCCATTTTGGTATTTTAGGTAAAGCAGTTCCATCATTTGAAGGTATTTTTTTATCAGAGTCGCTCTCATCAACTTTTTGTAGTTTACTTACATTATCATCACCATTTGCATCCAAATTTTTCCTTTTCCTTGTGTTAATGCTGTCAGAGTCTGTCATACTTTCATCTAAGTCTTCAACCATATCAATTTTTTTTATTCCAAATGAATTTTCACCAAGAGAAGTATTTTCTTGTAGCTTTTCGACTGATTTTAATTCTGCTTGAACATCATCACCATTATCAGATGCTTTATTTTGATAATAATGTCTCAGAACTGAATACAAATTGACAGACAAGCAACGATCGAGTTGTTCTTCATTAAAATTCATAGCTAACAATGCTTGTTTCTGAGCAGAATTCCCAGGATGCATATGGATTAATTGTCCTTCCGTATTTGAACCGATAGAATTTAAAATGGCCGCCGAAACTAGGCCATTAGTACCAGAATCATAGAGCAAATGGTTACCAACACTGCTTACATTGGAATAAGCAAGTAACTGTGATAAAGTATCGGATCTGACACCTAAAACTTTTCCAGGATCTTGTCTGTACATTATATCAGCAATCAAGCGAATGGTTGGCTGTCGAATTTGCAGGAATTCATAATACTTTTTTTGTTTTTTCTTTAAGTACTTTTCTTGGGAATACTCCGTTTTAGAATTAAAGGTGTTAGAATTTGAAACCAGCGTACTTACGATATCAGTAGAACTTAAAGAATTATTTCTTAAGGCTACAATCTCGTCGGTGGTTAATTTCTGCGACGTGCCGTCATCCGTTATATTTCTGTTATCTTTTCCAGATTCAGCTATGTTTAGATCGTCTTTCAAACTAACCGTAGAGTCATCAGCTACCTCCAAAATGCATGTCCTATTTCGCCCTTTACCTTTAGGGATCATCTTGAAAGTCGTGTAATATTTACAGTTTTCAATGTTTGCTAGTTCTACTTGCTCTTTTCCAAGACTGGCACTGGATGTTACGCTGCCGAATTTATGAAGTTTTGTGTACTCCTGGCGCTGTATAATAACATATTGGCCCAATTTAATAACATCATTGCTAGTAGCATCCATGGTAAGTTTTTCAGGTATTAGATTAGTTAAAAATAATCGCTTTAATCAGTTCACAGATATCGAAGACTTATTAAGATACTATTGTAAATTTGTATTTGTAACCTCCCTAACCATAAACCATGTGCAACAAACTTATAAACACGAACACTGTAAACGTCAAAACTCATGGAAGTGTTGCTAGAATATTGTTAAAAACTTTTTCTAACTAAAGTTTTAACTTACTTATTATCAAAATGTTTCATTCGTGTATACTTACCAAGCGATATGGAATTATAGAAAAATAATATAAATATATATTGTACTCGTATACCGCTGTATTTCCATTCGGTATTTATTACTTTTTGTTAGGTGGTGGATAATTAGTGCGCTGTACTTTTATTATATTTTTCCAAATACGCCCCGATTAATGCTGCCCCGCTTAGCGCGGTTTCGGTATTACTCGTTGTTGCTTTGATACTCGCATGTAATTTACCGACGCGTTTGATATCATTATAGTATGAACGCATGTTTGCCGAGGAGCATTTAGAGCAGTTGCTTCAGGCACACGAATCATAAGGGAGATCAAGTAAATTTTTAGACGTGAGACTTAAAAATCGAAAAACTGTAATTTTTGGAAGGACGTAAAATTTTAGAGGTAATTTGGTGAGAGCTAAAAAACTAAGAAACTATAGAGGACGTAACGATTTTACTTACTCCAGGGCGATGGATATGTAACTACGCTACTGTATATCACGGTTGATTAATGATCGGTAATCAACGTTATTGTTTGTATGTAAACATAATATTTTGTTCTGATGAATACGGCAATTACTAGTTAACATATAGCATTGGTGATTGTAAAGAAAAAGAAAGTAAAGTGACGTTAAAAAGCATTTCGCTGGAAACTAAAATGCAGGTGCTCATACAATTAAATGCAGGTGAACGGTAATCTGATATCAGTACTGCATTGAATTTATTTATTTCAACAATAGACTAAAATAAAAAAATCATCATCATCAGCTATAACCACAACTACTTTAATGGTACTAAAATTACCGGTTCCAGAAGCAATGTGATCAAGAAAATCGAAAATTTCCACCTGGATTGAAGATGAACTTTTACGCAATATGCCATTAAGTGATGCAACTATAATGGAAAATAAATTTTTTAACCATATTTAGAATGAAAAAGGTGACATAAGTGAAAACTTGGTAGCTCGTCAAAAACGGTGTTTACTCGAACTTTTTTGGTATTAATGAATGTTTTATGAAAAAAATCGGTATTAGCAATAAATAAATTTATAATTATTATAATAACAAAGCATTTAACAACAAAAGTTACAAAAATATTATAAAATTTCTCATTTTCTCTAGCGTTTTTTTAGTATGACGTAGAATAGTTAGGCAGTAAATGTTATTATGAATTACTAGTATTTTAAATGTATGTATTTTTTTGATTATTTTAACAAAAAAAAAACATGAATTTGCGTACGCTTTAAATGCCACGCCTAAAATAAAAAAAAGTATATAATAAAAGAGAATCGCTGAAGAATACTATGAGTGTTGGTTGCATATTACATTTGTAATGCTTTTTATTTTCTTTGACTTCATTTTAGTTTTTTATGAATTTCCAACCACATATTCAATTATTTACTATTTACAGAAAAAAATAAAATACAAGAGTGTCACTAACTAGCATAGGGAGGAGGATTGGCTGAAAGAAATGAATAACTATAATTAAATATTTTTTTCTTGTTTTGATACAAATTTTTCATTTATATATAATGAAATGAACAATGTATCCATATAAAACTGATTAATGGTTAAAATTGATGAGATTGTTTTGTTGAATAAACGCTTATACAATATAATTATAATATTGCATACTAGTTTTATTAGCCAGTTAATTAATTTTATTCATCCCGTTGTTACAAATTTATTTAAATACTTGGCTGTGTACAATATTTTTAGTCTCTTGTTAATCATAGCCGATGATGTAAAAGTTGGAAAGTAAAACAGTTGGCATAGAAATGTCAGTCAAAATAACACGTAAACAAATTACGTTGCTTATTTCATCGTTTCGTAGGAGTTTTTGTGACAGACAAATAGACTCATGTATTTTTTTGGTTTATAGTATAGAAGTATCAGGAGAATTGTTTTATAAAAAATATTATCAAACTTGAATTTCATTCTCTCAGTAACTGAGAGGTTAGTGTGTGCACTTAGTGGTCGTTGGTTACGTGTTCGAATTCCACAGATGTCAGCGTGCGCGCCTAGTAATCCGGGAAATGCGAGCTCGATTCCCACATCTGTCGGATTTTTCAAAATACCAAAATGCAGGCTGGATGCCCATTGGGGATCAATTATCTGACAAATAAATCTCGTGAAAAAATAATCTGTGAAGACGTCTTCACATAGCGGAGGTCCGTATACTACACTTTCGGAGTGGACTACACGTGCTACACTTTGGTTCGCTCCCATGGTATGAAAAAAAAAACCAATAATCTAGAATGGAAATAGAATATTCAAATAAAAATGAATCGCCATTTTCGACACCAATATTATCCGATATTTGAAAAAGAATCTGTAAAATTTCATGAGAATATTTTTTGTATTATAAATACGTGAAATACTTAGTGTTTCTCTAGTACGAAAAATTTAATATATCATACGGTGGACCTTTTCGTCAATGTTGTAAGCCAGTGGTGTCCAACCGGTCAATCCCGAAAACCATCAAGATTTAAAAAAAAATTCTAACATAGTAGTAAAATGGACCCCGAAAGTCGAACCAGTTGACTCGACAGTATTGTAACTTTATCGTAATAGCACAGCTCAAATATTACAATAGCAAAGCAAATTCAAGTAATTCTGGGTATTGATGGGAATGTAACAGCTGCGCCCATTGTTTTGAAGGAGCTTGCCGTATTTCCAATTTTTTTTATCTATATACATATCTTTTGTTTGATTGACCGTACGGGATCATGTTTAAATTGCTAATCCATAACACGTGTTATTTGAACACGTGTTATGGATTAGTAAATCTTCAAATAACGATAGATTTCAGAAAGGGGCATCATTTCGTTTCACGGTTTTGCTCTTTACACACCTCAAAATCTCTGCTGTGTCTCTGTTGCGAATCTGTTGTGAATATATTGTGAACAAAGTTTAATTTTTCGTTTCATCAAAAATCAA
>JAGVSQ010010252.1:0-13047 GCA_022683975.1 Rhyacophila evoluta
ATCTCAAAACTCATTTTTTTACTTTAACGTCTTTTGCCAGTAATACGACGATATACTTTTAATATTTTGTGGTAAATCTCGTGTCAAATATAAAAACACTTTATTGGCGTTTGTAAATTATTATTTTGTTTTCTTTATGTCAAGAGTAGTTATCCATTATGCAAAGAAGACTGGCGTATCATGAGTTTAATTGTCGTATTTAAACATAAATGAAATTATTTCTCGATGGAAGCTCACTTTAAGTGAATATAACTTGAAATATAATACAATATTACGGAGGCCAGCGCCTTGGGGCGGGTAGACCTCCCGTGTGACATAAACAGCGAATCCAGCAAATATAATTCGCGGCCCGCGGACGTGACGCGGTTCCGAAGCGAGCCCGTTTTCCACCGACACGTGCGCATAGTTTGACTCCTCGCTTTGAGGGAGACGGGACGAGGAACCGTTGCCAACGTGGCACTCAAAATTCATGGGAAATTATTTTTCTGTATGTTTGCAAAGTTGAGAAACATATTTCTAACTTTGCGTCACGTGTGGAATTTATGCTGACGATATAACTTATATATTCTGTACCTATAAAGTAAGTAGAAATGATTTTATAATAATGGCATGACGATTTATATAAAATATTTTGAAGGGAAAATATATATTTCTCTCTACGGTTGTTGATTGATACGTGCATGTTATTTAGTGGCAGATATTATGCGTTCAACTTCCGTAATTGTATTTTGTAGTTAGATAAGATGCAGGAAAGCAAACTTAATAAACTAAGTAATTGTGATTTTTCAATTGCCTACAATTGTGAAAACAGCTTTCAGGATATGATTTATTGAGATCCACATGCTCTACGTTTGGAGCACACGTGGGTAAAAACAAGCTTGATTATTAACCATTACTTCAATTATCTTTTTTCCTTTTTTATGTATTCTAGATAACCAAATATATCGGTTCCGTGACAACTGCGCGAATGACAGCTGCGCAGATGACAAGTGCTAACACTAACACATAAATTAATATTAAGACATTTTATACTTAATATACGTAATTAAGTAAAGGTAGATTTTTATCTCAATGATACACAGTTACTTATGAGAAAATGTTTTGAGGTAATGAGTATTTTGTGATTTCAATTTTAAAAGTTATTTTACACTTAATTTACATAATTATAGTAATGGTATAGTTTTGTATTTTATTTTAAATACTACATAGTTACTTACTTACTAAAAAATGAATAAATTTGAGGTAATGGTGTTTTGAGATTTTATTTTCAATATCTTTGTATGGGTAATAATAAAAGTTTTTTATCTAAAAATTATGGTTATAATTTTTAACTGACTGTCAGGCGTGCAGTTGACTATGTGTGCACTTGTCATGTGAGCACTTGTCTTGTGCGCAGCTGTCACGCGTGCAGTTGTCTGGTTAACCAAATATATCAGTCCTGACTTGTTGAAAAGATTAAAAATATTGATTTAAAGCATTTAAAACACGAATATACCAAAAAGTATGAATATAATATTATAAATAAAGGGCACATATAGGCGATGTCAGTATTATGTAAGTAACAGCAAATAATAAAAATAAATTGGAAAATAAAATAGGGAAGAAAAGAAAGAGAGTCTATCAAGAAAGTTAGAAAGACCCTATTCTAAAAATATATGCAATAGTATCCATCTAAACTCACCTCACACAGCTGGAAGATATCAATAACCGAGGCAATTGTGTTAAACATCACCATCGTTTTCCGTATTAGAATGTTGGCTCTGTATTTAGGAATAAAAAGTAGCTGATGTTAGCTCACTTTGTTATTAAAGACTAATATTAGCCAAAGTGGCAAAAGTTATTAAATAGATCACGCATAAATCGAAAAAAATGCGTCGCCAAATACACATTCCTCTCTAGTTTTAAGCTACAATAAGAAAGCATGCCTAAAATGAAAGTAGTTGGATAAAGCCATTGATAGTATCCATATACCAATATATCCGGAAGTCTAAGAAATTTCTTCTGAACCCTCTCCGTTATAAGACACATAAGCTCTCTACAGCGAGCTCAACGAAATTTTAGGAAAAAATGTGTTGGATGTGTTATCATATACTACTAATTAAAGTGTAGTAATTATTAAGTAGTATTAAATGAAGTTAATTAAGTAAATTCACGTTGAAATATATATTTTTATTGTATATTGAGCTTTTTTAGCAGTGAGTGGCACTTTTGTAATGAGCAAGTTTCACCATTTATCACTTGACTCACTTCACATCTCATGGATTTATATAATATTATAATAGATATACAAAAGTAGTATGTAAATACCCCTTGTCAACCTACAGAATTTTCTTTTCGTTTGACAGCTAATTTCATTTTAATCCATAGATTACTTCATTATTTCGGACGGAGCCTTAGTCAATAAAAGCAAAGTCACTTTAGTATTCTCGTTAAGATAGTCTGCATCAACTAATTGTACCATTTTCATTGAATATTGTAAATGGAAACTCTTAAAACTGTTTGAAAAGTGAAACTAAAACAATCAAGCTTTTTAACTCTTATATCCATGAAGAACGAAAACAAAAGCATTCGAAAAAATTCAAAAAAAAGAACAATAGTTAAAAATATTTTCATCGGACAAATTTTTAAGTGTTCATATTTATCGCAGTCGGAAAGAAGTGTATACGTCATATGATATATATATTTTAAATTCCGTTTACAGTTTACACTTATGCTGTTTAAAATTGTGAGGGCGTGAGTGAAATAGTGAATATGTAGATACGTTGCTTTGTGACATGACGTAGTCGCACGCACACTGGCAAAGGGATTAATTTGCCATTTGAACGAATACGTGTACATTTGTTTTGGCATCCGACGTAGATTTAGTTCACTGCCAAAGATTTACTGTTTTTTATACATTATATTTTTCAGCGGAAAGGAAAATTGAACCGAATAATGACATAGTACGGCATTTTTTTATCTAATTTTATACCAATGTTTTCATAAAATTTTACTTTGTTATCGAACAAGATAATGTTATTACAACACATAAATAATACGACAAAATGAATATTTTAAATAATTTTAAAATTTGTGGGACGTGTGGTGAGTAAAACAGAAATAATAATGATGAGTGGTAAATGTATCTCCCCGCTAGCCAAGAGGTTAGATTGCTAGATTTTGAGCTTAAAATTGCGGGTTCCATTCTCACAGCTGCTGGCTTAAAACATCTAAATATGCAGGATTGGATGATCAGTGATTTTGGAAAAAAGTTAAATCACATGTGAAATAAATTGTAGATAGTGCATGTCTTCATATTGCTTCATTTACTCCATCTCTCGAGTAGACATCTTAATATTCATACCGTTTATATCTGTATCCTTCAAGTTCGAAGCGGACTTAGTGATTAAAATGCAAACTATCTTTTTCAATTATTTGCTTTCAAGACTTTGAAACTGTGATAATTTTATCGTTTGATGTTATCGTCACTAATAAAAATGTGGGATTTCCTGAAATATGATTTTTTTAAACTAGGATTAAAAACTCTTCTCAAACTTGGTCTATAAATAACCATAAAAATAAATGTGTAGCAATTGTAGTAAATTAAAAATCTGCGATTTGAAAGAAATTGTATAACATAGGAAAAATGCACTCTTTAGTGCACGCCAACTAAGTTTATAGGAGGCTGCTTCTAGGGTATCTCTAGCAATATTAGTTTATGTTTATTTACATACATATTGTATAGCTTACTGTCCACGATAGCGTAAATATTAGTGTGAGCGTCTCGAATCCGAAAAATGCGGGTTTCCACATTTGACAGATTTTTAAATTTCAGGATTGGAATAATTTTAAAGTGCAGAAGAATGCTCAGTGAGCAATTAATTATTATACAATCAATTTGCGACTTGTCTTCAAATTATGGAGATCTATATACTCTACGTGCGGTGCGGACATTTTCAAACTGTGTAGATCCATGTGCTCCACTTTCAGAGCGGACACGGTAAAAAATACAATTCTATTATACGTTCAATTATACAATGGAAATTGTATACAATTCACCTATTAATAAAGGGAGTTAAGGTAAGTATTTTTCCCCCAAAAGTTTGATCGAGTATATCCTTGGCCTGTCAAATGGCAACTGACTGAAATTGATCGAGCTCGTTTCTGCAAACACGTTTTATGAAAGCGAGGAAATATATATTTTTTTCATATTTTCGCAAAACATAAACAACGATAAGTTTTCTTGATCAAATGTTTGTTGTTGCGAGATCTTTCGTCCTGAATCGGACAGCTGAATTGACGAGAGCATTTTTCATGTGAGAATATTATGCAAGCGGCTTTCAAACTACGTTCCGCAGTACTTCGATTTTCATTTTTCTTTATCGTCAAAAATATCAATAATTGTAATGGAATTTTATAATACTATAATTGATGTAATGAATTAAATGTAATTAATTTGATTGAAATCTCTAAAGAAATACTACCGTATTCCGATATATTATAATATATTAAAATGTAGTAAAATTTTAATTAAAATATTATATTTAGGTATCGAAAATTAAAATGTATACGGCCTGAATGATCTAAGTAACTAAAAGGGTTAGATGAGAAAGTTATCGATATATTGATTGCGTCTATACATATCTAAGGTTCGTTGTTTATGTTATCTCCTAAGTGTATCTACACGGTGTTTAAGTGTCCAAATGTATTTACAAAATTTTCTCGTCACAATCAGTTCCTAGCCAATTGACAAACGCATTACATATCCAGTCCTGGATGTTTAAATCTGTATTTATTCTACATAATAGCCCAGAAATGAAATTAGACAAATAAATCAACTTTTAAAAATTTCTGAAAAACTGAATTTTAGTACAAAATTTAGAATATTGTAATTTAAACTAAAATATCAAAATATTTTGTCAATCAAAGTGCTACTAAACATTTTATACGGGGCCGAACGTAACGAAAAATGAGGTTTCGTGAAAATCTCGCTTACGGTAATTATTCTAGAAAAATATCAAGATTTAAATTTCGAGCTTTTAAAGCTTTCTACACAAAATGTACTTTAAGACAATTTTATTTATAATCTAGCTCTCCTGGAATACTTTAAAAATGTAATGTTTAATTTCTCTGTACTATAATAATCATTACCAACACATTATTTTTATCCCATGTTCGCTCTCAAATTGGAGTATATGGATATACACAGCGTGAAGATATCCATTCCGAAAGAGGAGTATATGGATCTCCGCAGTGTAAAAACGGCTTGACAGATTATTTTTCACGAAAATTGTTTATCAGAAAACTGCTCAACCCAATGGGAGCCCAGTTCTGCATTCTGCAATCCGACAGACCCGCATTCCCCGGATTGATAGGCGCACACGCTACCAACTACGCTACCGGGGAGACAATAAGCACGTTAATACGAAAAAACTATGGATTTGCTAATGATAGTTTTATTCCAAAAAGAGGTAAATTATTTCTTTATAATTTGAGAACCGCTGGTTACGCAATAGTGGGCATGAGGCGCGAGAGATGTACGTAAAGATAATGCGATTTCTCGGAACCATTTTGCGCGATAGACAGATTGGCTGTGCCACTGTTTTGCAGGGCTGCCAATTTTCGACACGCTCTTTCTAAATTTTACTTACACGTGGCAGTACCCTAATTATTCTGATTCCGTAATACACCGTTAATGTTTATTAAAAGAAATTAACACATGTTCGGAACAAGCAACACGCTTCACCATATGTTCAATTATAACTCGCCGAAACAAGCACCTGTGACCAAATCTACGACATCACACAATCATCTCATGTATTAATAATAGCATTAGATATAGTATGAATTATCTCTTTTAAAAAACTCATCTGTCGTTTGTGTTTACTTTGCGTCTTGTCATACTGTTTTTAAAAGCTTTTATTAAGGTTTGTTCGTGACGGCGAACAATTTTTCATTACTACATTATTGCTATTTCTGTCTAATTACACTTTCTTCTCGTCAACTTCTACGGTGGAGGATATCTTAAATTTTAATGACTCTCACTCCAGAAATGGAGTACATGTCGTCGCCAATATAACTTGATTTTTGGGCTTAAGTTACTTTATAGAGTATAGTTTTATTTTTCGGAATCTCTTGTATTATTGGCACATTTATGCATTAACGCATAATTTTATACGTTTTATAAAGATATGCGCTACTGCAAAGATGTGCCAATAATACGAGAGATTGCAAGACATAAAACTATACAGTGAAGTTGCAGATTAATAACAAAAAATCTTGTGGTATATTGTGCCTTTTAATACAAATTTGAAGGAAAACTTAAAAAAATATTATTTCAAACATTCTAACAGATAATAATTATTATACGTTCAATTTTAATCTTATGTGTACTTTAATCTACAGTATTATATTAAATGTATCTCCACAGTGTACACATTAATTTTGACAGATAATTTCCACTATTCATTGTCAGTATGTTTCTAACAAATTGAATAACCGGTCCTGCATTTTTAGATGTTTTTAGCTTTCACGCTAACTTATAGGTCACCGATGAGAACTTACACCAATGGTTGACAATAAAACTTAAATTTTCAGGTCTATCACAACAGTGATTTCCTCCTTCTTCTTCCCTCTCTATTAAAATATGCCAAGCCTCTTTTAAAGGAAGAAAGCTCGATTATACTCATTCGCAAATCTATCCATAATAATTATAAATGTTCTTATCATCCCATACGATTTGATCCGTAATAAATTTTACAATACATTCAAAACTCAAAAGAAACAATATTTTTTTCTTTGATATAAAATTAAAAAAAAATATAAAACATATTTTTTATCACAGACGTTTTGTATGTTATGGTGCAATATATAAATAAATTATTGAATCCTTCCATATAATAAATAGTATGATCTCAATAGATAACCTACGCGTTTTGAAAGAGGCCTCATTACCTGTGTAAATATGTATCGATTTTTACAAAGTATTTTTTATAAATTGTCGATAAAAATTTATATATAAAGCAGTACATTTGTATTGTAGATCATTATATATATGCACCCACGCAATTTCAAGTTCTTAGATTTATTTCAAATTTTTAATACTGTTGAGGACGTCAAAAGCATTTAAACCAGGTACTTCAATATATTATTTCATTTGGTAGATCTCCATTTTATAGATTCATATGTTTGAAGTAACAATGATCTTAAAGACTAATCTATTTTATTTAATCATTAAAATAGTGTCACTCTCGAAATAGCTGTCGGCAAAACTTATTACCATTAAAGTTTTATTAGTGAACAAATAAGCCATAGTAATTTTATTGAGAATAATAGGGAATCACCTCAAATGGGCTTATAAGCTCGTGTCGAATTTCCAAATTATACAAAGGAATTAAAAAATCTTATAAATTATATTTAATTCATAGTATATTATCTAACAATTCGGCGTCTTAAAACAAGAAAGAAAATCTTCTTGTTCGAGGCTTAAAATAAAAAAAAATCGATTTGACACTAAGCTGTCAATGGGACACTTATGAAACCTTGAAAATTGTCTCACGTCCGTTACGCCACGGTATTTGCCGCTATAACTAATCTAAGTAAGCGATGTGGATGAGAAAGTAAATACTTATTATGCGGGTGTATAAACACCACTTACCCGATAGTAATGAGCGACCAGAACTTATATTTAATTTTATTTCTCCAAATACACTGATGGCGAGGCTTTATAGATTCCCCATAAAAAACTATTACGATTTAAATGATGCCATTGTGAAATAAAAACATTGATTAATATCAACATAAATAATTATTTTGTTTTCAATCTAGGACTGTCATGTGCGTGTGTGTATTGGATGATGTTGGTATGTATGATGGTCAATGTCAATCACTCATTTGAATTACTTCATTATGTATCAAAGGCGAAAAGATGGGGAATTATGAGCGCGCAGCAAATAGGGGGGTGTGCCTTGGAATTTCGCCACTCTGTTTCCACCATTATTTTGTTATTTCGTACATTTAGTTTATAATATTTGACTTTGAATATATAATGTAAATTATTTTTATGGCTAATTTTAATAATCGATTAAGCTGATTTTGTATAATTTGAATTTAAAGCACACATTTTAAGTGAAAGTTGGAGGTCTAGCACCGTAGCTTTTGGTACAGTGAAGCGATAGTTAATACAGTTGTTATTTCAGGAAATAATAATTGATAATATTTATTATTCAGCCCTGAAAAACAGCTAACAAAATGACATGCTTCAATTTAAAACGAGCTATGATCTCTTCGGTAACTAAATTTATCTATTGAAACAGAAGACACATTCTCGGAAAAAACATAATTTGTTTTCTGTCAAGTCGTCGGCTTTGCTCGCGAAAAAAATGACACGTAATATATTTTTAATCAGTCAAGATCTATCGCACCTTGAAGCATTTTGCCATTTTTTTAAACTCGTAAAAAACAAACATTACGCCGATTGAGTAATGGAATTAAATAATGTTCTTGCAATTGTTACGAGTGTTAAATTCAAAATATATCCTGAGTAAGTCCAATGTTATTTAAAAATAAAATAAATTACTCTTATTTAAATATATATTTGTTATCACTTCTCTTTCGAAAGAGGAGCATATGAACCTCCTCAATGTCGAGAGGACCACTTTAGTAATGGAGTATGTGGTCTACGCTCTATATCTTGGCGGGTTTTATCATATATTTACTAAATATTTATAATAATACTCGTAACAGCTAATAAATGTCCTCATCATCCACCCAGCTCGCCCTTACGCGCGATTTTAATCAGGCGTATCTTAAAGCTACCATAGTATTCGTAATAGCTATCCATAATAAGTTTTACTGCATATAATGTTTTCTTTACTCTTGTGTGGTTCAAATCTGCATCAGCTGTAACCGAAACGCGTACATTAACATTTGCCACCAAGAGAAATACAGCTGACGTATACCGTTCGTGACATGAAAAGTTTTACTAAGAAGTACTGAGAGTGTGAGTAAAAAATTTCAAGAATATTAGACTAAGTTAAATTATATATATTTAAAATGTTGAATCTGGTGTTTTGTAAAATATGCACAGGCGCAGGCGTATCGTTTTATTATTCAATAGATTTGTCATGGGCGTAAGTGTCTGGCCACTGATTTTTTATTAAAACTGTGCAACTGTTTATAAATCATTAGGTATGACACTTTTTTGTCGAAGCTCTGGCGCCACGTTTTGTATGTATATGATTATTATTAGACGTGTCAAATTTTCATTATAATTTGGAATACTTATGTATTATGTTCTAAATTATTTAAAACTGGTAAACTCACGTATGGAAGTTTACCAGTTTTAAATAATTTAGAATTTAAAATCAATTTCCATGAAGCACCATCAGTCGAAAATATTAATTACTTATGTATTATGGCTAAGTATATGCTATTCGATATGACGAATGTTGTCACGTAGACAAAGTCAAGGCTAAAAAATATTCCCAGATGGTGACAAGTCGAGATAAAGGCTTTATTTAAAATGTCACATGCTTAAACTGACACCAACAGAGTGATTACGAAAAAAGCTAATTTGGCGTGATATGTATAATATATTGGAAGTCAAATGTACAATACTTAAATTGTAATGCACCCACATTAAAAGATTTACTCGTATTGAAATAAATGTTTAAACAGTAATTCATACTAACGCGTAAGTTAGCATCTAATTTTCTCATCATTAATCTGTATAGTGTGGGTTGTTGACACGGTGCTTCTAAAACTTTTTCGTACTCCTCTACCATCATAAAAAATATTGACGTTTATTTACTCCTAAATAAATATGTATATGAAAATTGTATTCAATTTCTATAATGGATATAAATAAATTACTTGCTTATTAATTTTTAAAAGATAGCAGATAGGTAAGCATGCACGTTTATGAAACGGGCTTAAAATCCACATCAGCAGGATTTTTAAAAACCTGATGTTGCTGTACTGGATACCCAATCGGTAGATTAATTATCATGAGAAAAATCTGTCAAAGTAAATTTTTAAAACGTGGAGATGTACTCGTAAATGGTCCACTTTCAGAACCGATGTAGTAACAAAAACTGGTTTTAATATATTTTTAAGAACAAACGTTTTAATTAACACTAAAATTTTTCACTGCCATCAATTCAATTAATAGCATAAAATCATTCAAATTGGGTATATCGATTTGCAAACAAAGAAAAAAAACTAAGAAGTTATTCCATGTTACTGCATGTTTATAATATTACAATATGTGGCCACTCCCATTTTAGAATGAAAGGAGCACTTGAGATCAAATTCGAACGTATAGATTATTGTAAAAGTATTTCAAAGCGCCCTGGGGAATATAGGCCCCAAAATTTAAAATCGCTGACGTTAGCACACACACGTGGTAGTGAAGAGTACTACAATTATTACATAAGATTTACACAAGTTAACACTTACAACTATTGTTACAAAATATAGTGTATGATAAAAAATATAAAATGTTTCGTAGCGTTATTTTAATCGACAGGCATTACATTTAAAGGTCTATGCCATTTTTAATAATTAAATAATAAAAATAATAGTTTGTGAACCTTTTGAATATTTAGAACAATATAATACATTTGTTTTATTGTTACATCATTCTTTCGTTTGTTTGTTACGCAAAAGCGTGATGGCTTGGTATATTGTTTCTTAGATAATTATTATAAATTACAATTCCTTAGAGTATTCATAAATGGAAGTTTAAGAAAAAGTAGTTTCGTTTTTTTCACACCAGTTGCGAATTACAATAAACAAAGATAATCGAAAAATATATAAAATTAAGTAACAATGTCATTTTTTTGTCTATGAATATGACACAGTTAGAGATGGCCTTAAAATGTAAAAACCAAATATAATTGTATTATTTAAAGATTGGTTTGTGTCCTAGATATATTGTCTTCGTACGTTTTTCCTACAAAAAAAATACATGATTATTTCTTTCAGCTAGGTTTGTATTATGATAAAATCTTGCCTACAAAAATATTTATTTTTTGATGAAATTTTACTGGGAGGCACGGGCCATTCCCAGGGGACGCGCCAAATTTTGAAAATGGACGTGTTTTTATCATTATATCTATTTAAAAAAGTTTTATTAAGAAGTTTCGTAAACTCATCATCTTTTATACTGATGATAATATGTGTTAAAAACCTTAAAAACCGTGGCCTCTTAAAAGACATACGTTATTTTTCATTTTCTTATATAAAGAACATAGCACACCGTAGCACGCTCGTACAAAACTCCCCCGAAATTGTATCGTCACTATTAACGCGGCAGAATCTTTTGCAGGTGTTGAGATTGTGAAATATGGGTCCAGTGTGTAAATTTGGAATGGAAAATGAAAATATCAATCATATTTTTTTACAGTGTAATATTTATAACACTAAAGATTGGCCCATCAAAAAGTTTATTCAACTAAGTTTCAACTGCCGCTTTCAAAGAAAGTTTTGTTACTGTCTACATTAAAGAAGAAAACTATAATAATGCTATCCCTCAATGAATTGTCATATCATAAGGCAATCATAGATATTTAGACGAAGCA
The DNA here is from genome assembly GCA_022683975.1 of Rhyacophila evoluta. Classification (NCBI taxonomy): domain Eukaryota; kingdom Metazoa; phylum Arthropoda; class Insecta; order Trichoptera; family Rhyacophilidae; genus Rhyacophila; species Rhyacophila evoluta. Next base: position 11,562 of record JAGVSQ010010252.1, read on the forward strand.
CGTGTTGTATCAAACATTGAAATATTTTTAAGCCATATTCGATCCTAAATTAAAGAATATGGATCTACACAGTGTGGAAATGTCCTCTCCGAAAGTGAAATATGGGTCACCGCAATGTGAAAACATGTCTTGATAGATTATTTTTCACAAAAGTTACTTGCTCAACCCAAGGGTCATCTAGCCCTGCAATTTTTCGGATTTATAAAAATCCGGCAGATGTGCTAATCAACCTCATATTCTCCGGATTGCTAGACTAACCTTTACGTTACCGGAGAGTCAAAAGAATTTTAAATAGTTGTTACAAAATTAATGTTACACATTTTTCAAATTACAGTATGAAATATTTTTATATACTGCGATTCTATATATACACGAATGAAATAAAATGATAATAAGAAAGAAATATATATATACTCAATGTGAGTTAAATAATTTATTTTATTTTCAACCAAAAGTCATTAATAATAAATAAATTCAGGTACGAATGTACTGGAAACTCATTTATATCTTTCTCGTAGGAAACATGGTTCAGAAAACAATCTTAGAATGAGAGAAATATCTTTCGGGGGCAAAGAAGAACCATAAGGCTAGCTTAAGTCGATTTTTTTTGAAATACGAAACTCCTCAAAGAAAAAGTATCCCTTGATCCGGTCCTTTTTTGCCAAGGGGCGGATTAGGAAAATCTGACGCTCAACGAAAATATTTTTATGTAGCCGGTCGCTTTTGTCCAATATTTTATTTATTGTTAGCAAAAAAGCCTAAAAAGAGCTTACACAGTTTTGAAAGAAACCTTTCAGGAATATGTATTTTCGAAGTAAATTTTTCATGTGTTCAATAGAATATATACTAGAGGTTGACTAGTGAATTAATATCCATCGATAATAGCTTTGGTATATGACTTTATTTACTTCGAATATAAAAAATTTAATATTTATTTCATCGAGAGTCCGAACTATTCAACAAACATTTATTCTGTGTATTATTATATTAATTTTGTATAAATTGAGTTGCTATTAATGGTGAAGTTGCTAAGGGCACACTTTCTCTAAATTAGATGACATCAAAAGTTACCTGTTTGAGACTTAAAGCTGCATAAAAATATCTTATTAACGAATGATTTAACATATAATTTGGATGTCTAGTAGATTAAACATTAAACAATTGGTTGATAGATAAGCTTCGTACAAATATCAGTCAAATTGTAAAAGTACACATGTATTGCAAAGGAAAACCCTTAATAATGTATGTACTTGTCGTTAGATTTTTTTGTACAAAATCTTTGGTATGTTCATCTCTCTTTTTGAATTTACAAATATTATTTTGTTTAGTAAACTACTTCAGATATGAAAGCTTTATATATTTAGTTCAGTGTTGTGGTGGCCTGGCATTTATTTTTGTCATGAAACTTACTTTACAAGCAAATTTAAGAAATATTTAATTTCTAAATTATTTAAAACTGGTAAACTTCCATATGTGAGATCACTGT
>JAGVSQ010010253.1:0-13046 GCA_022683975.1 Rhyacophila evoluta
ATGAAAAACAGCTGATGTTCCCGATTTCTTAGGTAGTTATCAGGGACACACAGACCAACATTAGCCAGCGCGGCAGATCTATCGTATTACTACCGAAATATTAACTGGAAATTTTAGAAATGAATTTTAATGTAATTACACAACTGTTATAATAATCTTATTTTAATAATATGTCAAATCATATAATAAAACAGTACGTATCGATTGATTAGATCGGTTGGCCGCTCTAGCTTAGTATTTATAAAAGACAATTCGTACTTTTTAAAAATATGCAACAAGGCAATAAAAATTTCTTTTCAATGGCGAAAAAAATCATAATAATTATCATGGACAGTAAAATGTACACTAATCACGAGTTTGGGAAGAGACATTGACTAAAATTTCTAGTTCGTTACGCCACATATTGATATCAACTTTCTTTACTACAATAGTCAGTTTGCAATTGAACAGATCTATCGAAAAATGAGAGTGTTAAGAATCTTTGAATTGATACTAACTGACTTGGAAAAACATTATCAATATAAATTACAGTAAATTTGAAAACTATAGATTAAAAAAACTTACATGGACGCTAAGTAAAAAAAATGCTTGTCGTAAATGGTTTAATATAATATACAAAATCTAATACACACTATCGCATGCTCACATTAAATAAATCATTGCCGCTTTCAAAATTAAAAATAATATTAAACTATATTTTTTAAGTAACAAAGAAAAATATACAATGTTTGTTTTATGTAAAATTGAATCGTGCGGTGAAAATTTAAAACACTTCACTTGACCGATTTGATATTTTAAGCTTAGATTACAGTTTCATGAGGATGGGATACAGCTTTACTAGACGTCGCTTTTTAAAATATTCAGCCACTTAAATAGCTAGTTTTTTTCACAAATAATAATGTTTATTTAAGAAAAATAATCATGTATTTATAATCAGAATGGCACTCAAGTGTGCACTGCAAGCTTATGATGACTTACGTAAATTATAAATTCTTCCCCACGGAGTGTCGGGCTGCTAGACATCATTAGCCATCTGAGGTTAAAATAAAGTCTCTTGTGAAAGCGTAGCATGACGAAAGGAACGATTTGTTAGAGAAATGCACTTTGTTTTAATCCTTAATGCGACTCTTACGTGGCATTTATTATACGGGTACTTAAAATATAAATCTCACACTAATGTGAATTTTACAAATAAAATTTCAAAGTATACTCACTTAAATAAGTTATCACAAAAATTTACTCTTCATATTCAAATATCACACACAGTAATCTAGCAGATTAATAAATTAATAAATGTATGAATCGAATAAAATTTTTCTGTCTTTTAATTATATCTGCTCCGAAAGTGGAGCATCAATCGCCTGGGTGGCAAATTGTTAAGCGCTACATCCGCCAATCACTTTACATCATCCCAATCATACCAGAGTCTTTCACAGAATTTTTGTTCAGAATTAGGAAAATAAATCGTATTTCGATGTTCTACCAGCACATTGAAATCTGACCGATTTGAAAGAGGCAGACAAAACTGGACTACCTTGAAGCATATACACTGCTTGACTTTTTACCAAACGAGAAATTCCTTATTCTATTTCTTATTTCCCGAGTTCTACATAAATGCAAATTCACCTCCAATATTCCACGCGAAAATTTATTTTCATTCTATCTGCGCTCTATGGCTTTGACAGATGCCATGTTTCTCTGCAGTAAAGCAGTACAGACAGATTGCGTAGATCAAACGAATGACATTTGATTTAAACTGAATAGTATGTATTCGTATCCTATTACAATTTACATGGTTCTTTTTTAGAAAGTTGAATATAAAAATCATACATTCAAAAACGTTTTTGCATAACTATTTTATTCGTTGCATTATTTCAAAATAATTCAGCTGTTTTCGTGACGTTGATATTAGAACAAAATCAGTCGGCTAATGATCTAGTCTCTAATTAGAACTAACGTAATAATTGCAAATAGTACTTTCGTTTGAAATAAGTTGGTTTTAATTTCATTATCTGAAATTAAAATAAGAAAACTTTTATTGTATTTTAAAAATATACTGTGACTTTTACCGGAATCTAAACTTTTCCTGTGTAGTTTGCATTGATATATTGTACTATAATAATTATTGTAGTTTAAATTCACTATAAACAGAAATTTAATCACAAATAATCACGGAAAGATTATATTTTCGAACGCTCAGTCTATTGTCAATACTATTGTTGAACCCGATGTTCATCTGGGTTAACAGCAACTAATTATATCATGTTCGAATTCTTTGTGTCTTTTAATTAGAAATTTTGATAATATTATATGATCCTACTGTTTAGCTTTATAATATATGTGTACAATTGCAAGAAGAAATTCTCTTTACCTTACAGCATTATCACTACCCGCATCATACGTAAAATACAATACGAAAACAACACAAGGCTTCTATAACACTTTTGCCAGTTGCGTGTGGTCTATAGATACAAAAAACTTCCAATTTTCGTTAAATAACAACATAAACGTTGCTTAAATTTTTACAAAGTACTATTAGTCTGTGTGTGATCTTTAAACATAGCCTACGGTAAAAAAAACATTCACTGATTCTAAAATATACGGGAATTATGCGAAAGAATATGTAGGTACGTTTAACAAATAGATAATTTGTGTGTTTTTTTTATTATTACACATTTTAATACATCCTACATATGTTAATGCAACACTAAAATATAAACACGATACTTATTGTCTTCACTCTATCATTTTCATCTAACACGTGTGACAATGGCATTATTCGACTGGAGAGTATTGATGTTGCCTTGATGTTAATTCTAATATAAATGTTTAAATATTTAAGCTAGGGAAAATTCTCTGCATGCATGCAACATCTTATCTAACTGGAAGAACAAATTTATTTTTTATCACGCAGTTTCTGTACCATGTAATGTTAACAGTTTAAATTTGAAAGGAATACTGATATTATCTTATTAATAACATACGTGTACACGTCACTGAAGATTAGTGGTGTGTTATATTACTAAATAATATAATATTGTGTATCTCCTAAGGGGATTCTAACATCGTATATCATCTCTGAATTCTGAAAGAATCGGGTAATTTGTAAACATGGCTGATACAACAGTGTCCTTTTATTTACGTCAAGCCTCTAATAAGGGTAAACATGATCATACCTAATATGTTCGTCGGTTGTTTTTTTTTTTTGTTATATATATTATATACGAAGACAACTTTGCCATGAAAATATTTTACGAGAATGCCAGACGTAACGTACTCGATAAGCGAAAAAAGTCAACCCCGAGAAACATGTTTTTCCAGCTCAGTCATTAAAAGTTTACAAATTTCAAATACACCTGCTAACTTTAGAAATATTTCCAAGTTAAGTGTTCGAAAATATGTTTGTGAGAAATAAAAAAAGTTAGTGCTGGTGCCGGAGTCGAAAATTTATTATAATTATATAATCAATAAATCGCACTTTATTCCGGAAATTCATCATTTTCGATGTAAAAAAATAAATCTCTTTGACACTGCAATAACTTTTAACTGCAATAAATAGTAATTTAGTATACTATAGCATTGTACTTAATTAAAAAATACACAATTTAGCTTTTTATATTGTCGAAATTTAAACGTCTACACAAATAACTGGCCAATGCACATGCTGCGGATGTCTCTGTATCGTTAGAATTATACCTATTGAGAATAATAAGGTAGAAAATAAAACAGGTTTCATAAATTTCATGTCACATGAAAGCTGAACAAATATATTAATAACCTACATTTTTTTATATAAATAAGAAATATATCTTATTGTTTTACCTAAAAAATGTTATCTTTGTTAAAATTTTATTAAATACATGGGTAAAATAACAATAGAAAAGGCAGTAGCATATTAAGATAGTATGTAAAATTAATTTAAAGACACAAGTGGCGAGCGCACACGTTTTAGTGGCGGAGGTCATGGGTTCTAGTCCCGTTGCTGCATATCGATTAATGAAATTATAAATTTAAAAAAGGTGAAGATCTATACATTTTTGTAAATGACGTGTTTAAAAAAATATATTACAAATATTTAAATTTAACCCACAGTAGACAAGATAAAACAATTATAAAACTGTGTTTATTTTTAATATTACTAAAGGTTGTATTTACTGTAATAAATGTGATATTTTTTAATATTAATTTAAACAAACAATAAAACCTACTAATTTTCAAAAAGCAATTTACTTATAAATAAATAAAAAACCAAGATGATTCCACTTCATATCATCTGTCAAGACACAGTGTAAACACAACTTTGTTCGTATTTGTGTCAATATTAAAGAAAGTTTGAAGCTTCTTTTGAAGTCCGTATAAGAAGAGTGAACTTTGAGAAAAATATATAAGCAACTCTCGCAAACAATTTCTTTGTCCGTTACCATATTCGCCACCTGAGAATGTTAAATGAAAATGAAAAATCATCATTTCACAGTCATATTTTGTATTCATTTACTAGACACGACAGATAAAACTATCTAAAACTTCGGTACAACTTCGAAAATTTCCTGAAATAACTTATTTAGAAGTATTTATTCGCAAACAATCTAACAAAACATCATAAACGTTCATCATTTTTTTTCATTGTAGAGTTAACAGATGACAGTTATTGACAGTGGTATAGTTACTATGCCACTTTTGATAATTATTTTCAATTTAACACGCCGATATTCAAATACGGGAAATGTTTTTAGAGTTGAACTTGAGTAGTCAACTTTTTCTATCAAAACAACGAGTGGTTTTTGAGTGAGTATTTAATGTTTACTTGAATATTAAATATCTGCGCTGTATTAATAAAAATATATTTCTTGAGAATAGCTTTTGAAAAATCTTCAAACTTTTTGTTTCCAAGACATTGTTCAAGTTGCAAAGTAAACAGCTTATCAAAAAAAAGTATATATGTACATAGAAATCGTGTGTTAATTGGCATGAAGATTGTGCTCGTATATCTTAAGTTTTTTTATCGGGAACCATGAGTAAATATATTTAATTAATAGATATCTAGGAATATGTACTTTTTAATAATAACTTGATCTTCAGTTTCAAAATTTCTTTTTGAATCTATTAATGGCTTAATATTAACCACATAATAATACTTGACAAATATTGATTTTAATCTAACTATCTGGCATTTATAAAGTTTTATTTATTTGGATGCTGACGATACTCAATTAAGTATGACAAGTCATTTTAATTAATGTAATTAAATACATTTACCAACATATTATCCGCATACAAACAGCCTAAATATTACTAAAGTCAAACGCAGATGTTGTAGATAGTAATCTATATAGAAGATTACAAATTTCAGATCGTTTTTAATCATTTAAATATAGCACATATTTCTTACACGCAGATTTTGTATGTGTACGAAATTGTACATTTTGTTCATATAATAATTTGAAATATCGCTTGGAGGGTGAAAAGAACAATTTAATATGAAAGAGGGATAATTAGAGAAAAATCCGAATTAAAGTTGCAAAGGGGATGGATTTTCAAATTGAAAAACAGGACAGTAGAGAGCAATTAGAGGCGTAATTAGTGAAAAACTAAACTAAGTTTTTTTGATGCTTTCTGTTTATAATGTTTGACTCATTTATCAGCTGTCAACAGCGTTACTCAAATAATACCGTAATTAATTAAATATCATTTAAGTTAAGAGCTAATTTTTTAAAAAATATTGTAAATGAACGTTCCATATTTTATATAATATTTTTTTAATTATTCATTATACTTATAGACAAACGCATTAGATATTTAAATTTGAAATAAGCATCCATCGCGCAAAATTAGTTTGTGATATTTTGTGAATAGTAAAATATCACAGTCGTCAGCCAATCGCTCAGACCATAAGCAAGCTGTGTTTTGCATATATTTTTTTATTGAGGATAGCTTTCCATACACCTATGACATCTAAAACCATGGCATCGAGTGAAATAAAAGCGTACACACTTAATCAAGTTGGCGAATTGATTAATTATGAAATAAATTTTGCAGCATAAATTTGTAAATATAAATATTATACATTTTGAAAATACTTTTCGCTGTGGGATGAATTGCTTTCCAAGTTTATTTTTATATATCCAAAAGTGTCTTATCACAACAACGTTTAAGGACGAATGTATATTTGTCACCACTGCCAAAATAGTATAGATTACTGTTTTTTTATTGTACTAATTTCATTAATAATTAATCTAAGAAATTTCATCATTCCTTCTGGTAATGTATTTTGTTCATTGTACAACGGACAAATATGTTTTAATTTTATTATCAGCAATAAAATAGTAAAGAAATAGTTACATATTTTCCGTTTCAACAACAATCTTCGTTGATTCATTATATTACTTAGTCTGCATGTAATACTACCTTCATCTTAAACGGTCTTCATCCGCCGTGCGGAGGATTTTATATTTTCGGCAAGACGACGACAGCGACAAAGTTGCATCTTCTTGCCGCTCGACTTTTATATCGCACGAAGGCGTGCAGACTAAACTTTCAACACTTGAAAACATTATTACAACGCTGAGGTGGGAAAAGCACTTGCTATGTAAATTGGAGACTTTTACATGTTCACTTCACCGCGAAATTTGGCTAATGAGAAAAATCGTAAAAGTTTAAGAAGATAAGCTTAGATAAATTTTATTTAATTACATACACTTGATCTACATAATGCAGATATACTAAGCGCACTCGCTGTAACCATAAACATTACAAACTAGTCGTCATCGCGAAACGAACATGATCATGTAATTATCAAGATCAACTCACCGACTTGTCTGAACATGCCTGAAGGAAAACTACCGATTGAAACCAAAGAAAAAGCAGGAAAATCAGTAATTCTCGAAAAATTAACAAGTTAGAGAGAACTTACTCGTAAAGTTTGCTGGAGGGAAACTCAATCAGTATTGTAAAGCAATCAGGATGAAAAGCTATACGTTGGGAAATCGGTATTCTCGGTATTTCAATAGAGCATCTGATCGACAATAGTACTCTATGAAGGTAAAAAAGTTATTTATCAGGTATTTTAGTAAAAAAACTCAGCTGATTCACATGGATACACATGCGTCGAAAATGAATATTATAGTGATATTTCAAAAATCGAATTTTCGATAATTTCATATCACCCAATAATTAAAACTCAATTTTGCATTTATTCTGAAACGTTTTACTAAACCATTTATAATATTTTCCAGAAAAAAAAATTACTTCATAATTTATAACTATGATATATTACAAAGTCTACCAACAGTTTGACGTAAAGAATTATAATACAATACAGTTTATAGGGTAAGTGTTTTAACAGTTTCAATACCGAGTCGAATATAATAATGAACCAAAGATTTTATAAATACAATGACAGGTAGAGGCATTTCCACATTTCAATAACAAATGAATATTGATTGGATAGACAAACCACGTCATCAGATAAAAAAATCGGAGGCGTGTATGTGATGTTAGAATAATATAAAAATAAAACTACAGCCGTTAAAATAAAATGAAACTTTAAAAAAACCATTAATTAAACCCACCTCACCGTCGTCCATTGTGAATTTACGGTTTGTTTGTGAAAAAACGTAAAACACACACAAAGAACGTGTGAGACAGCGTGCCCGAATCCTGAAAAGCACCCTTTGCTCGAAACAGATCTGAATTTAAAACATGCTCACGTGATCAAAGTAGTTATGCAAGGATTTCGGTGTCATTTATTCTCGACGTATTGTTCTAATGTAATTTTCTCTCCGTTCACATTTTAATTTCATAACTACCGATGTATAATACAAAATAAATCCTCTATGACCGTACAACAAGATTGTTTTATGTATACGTATACTTCGAGAATCATCATCAATTAAACAATGGACCAGTTAACGCCCGGGTATGTCAAAATTCATATAATCCCATAACTACGCTGAAAATGGCTGTGATAAGTTCTGCAGATGGATTGGGAATAGTATAATCACCTGTAGGGAACAATGCAGAGAAAAATACGAAATATCCGATGAATTTTATAATACTTAAATCCGAAAATATGTTGTATAAAACTTAATAATATATGCATAATAAATATTTACTCAACGCTATCTATACTCTATAGTAAGAAAAAAATATATCCTAGAAACATAAATACAACTATGATGTTTATTATTAAAGCCAAAATGTATAAGATTTATATTTAGAAGTCTTTATTAAGACTGAAAATAAAAAAGCCTTCATTATAAAACAAATATAGGTAGGAATCAATAAAAATTATATAATTATCGCTTTGAACACTTGTCATTTATACTAGCAACGGTGTTGAAACTATTATACATTACGATTATGATAAGGAATGGTTCATCAATTTCAGCTTTTAACGTATACTTCAGTACTTTTTTCAATTCTTTTGACTGACTTAATTATATTGATATACACAAATAAAATATATAGCGCTGTGTAATTTATTTATTTATGGTGAAATGAGAAGCGCGGGCTCTTTTAATTAGTCGTCAGCGGATATGAAGTCCCGTCAACTTCATAAGACGTTAAAACATACGACATTGTATCATGTATCTGACAACAGATTTTCGTGAAAAACAATCTCTCAAAAATTTGTCATATTGTACACATACACCATATTCAGAGCTGGCAGGTGAAAATTTAGAAACACACATCAAAAAATTTAAAAAACTATTATAATAAAATTTAAGACTAATTAAAACAATTTTTAGCATTTCAAAAAAGAAGTTGAAAATAATAATACAAACATGTAAAGAAAATAAAGTGAAATGTTCAGTTGGCATTAATACAATTAAATTCGCGTGCATGCTGACATAATTGTGACAAATAACGGAAATAAACCAACATAAAATGAAAATTATAGAATAGGAAAATTGCCAATGTCCCAATAGAATTTTCTGTTAGTTCTCGAATGCACCGCATCAGGTGGCGTCACTGCATTAGCGCGCCGACAATGTCGACCAGGCTAGACGCTTGCAACATATCCTGATATTTTGCACTGACGCTACGAATACGTACGTATTAATTCGATCTGACTTACAAACAGTTCGGCACAATAACAAATAATATAAAATCGATAAATATGTCACACATAGTGGCTCAGTGGATAAGCACACGAGCTTAACGATCGTTTTCAATCGGACGTTTAATTCTGATCCTATAGTCAGCTGAATAAAAATAATAAAATTTCAAAAATCGGAGTCATAACAAATTATTAATATATCGAGATATCTTCAACAACCGTGTTAACAGATTCTATGGTTATTTATGATTATTATATGTTAGCATGTTATTATAGTTTGCAATATATAAAATAATGATTGATTGTCGTTTGATTCGTAAAATCTACAACCGGTTTAATCTATTCAGAAAAAATTACCGGCGGAAGCCAGCTGAATTCCATCTTTACTAACAATTATCTTAACCAACAGTTTCCAAGTCTCCATATTTGTGTAGCTTTATATCTTTCGCATTGTATACTGAAACGTAAGCCAAACGTTCCAAAAAAAACGAGTTGACGAAGGATTTTTACCAAGTATTTGTTGATAATATAATTTACATTAGCTTACAATTGACGACAAGCTCAAATGATTCGAATCAACAAGCGTATACTTTCGTGATACCAAGTATCAAAATAATAAAATCAGTACAATCAGGGTGATTTTAATCTATTAAAATGTTCTTTAATATTTTTAATAGTACCACAATTCTTTTGCGAGGGCGAAACGCATGCAACCTTTTCACACTTGTAACATTTCGGTATGACTGTATTGTGTGTAGTCGGTACTGCAGGCGACTGTTGCCGGTTTGACGACGCCAGCCACGTACCGTCTGCCTTCGCTATCGTAACTAGCCACCAGCTAGCCGCCCAAACTACCCTCCACAACCCTCTTTCGCCCTAAACAAAACATCCTCGCGCAGTCGGCACAAGAGAGGGTGGAAGGCCGCCATGGATTCCCCTTCGTAACTAGTCATAATCAGACTGCTTTTGGAGTGTTTAATCATAAGGAATTAATTTCAAAACGCATCATTGATGTGAAATTTAGAATACTGCAAGCTATAACATTTCTATCGATTGACTCAAATACAATAGAAAACTTCGAACAAAGGTTTTCCTGGGCAAACAATTTTAGTATTGAAATATTCAAATACGTATATACCCGTAGTAAAAATTCTTTTCTATGTAACTGCGGGATTCAGCCCCGCAACCTCCAGTTGGGAAAGATTTATAAGCATGTGCGTTTATTAAATCAACCTAGGAAAGTTGTCTACGAATATAAACGTTTATTTTTTTACACTATATTAATTCCAAAACTAAAACTTCTTATATTACAATAATACCAGATTTTTAAGTATTTACTAGACATTTACTCAAATAATTATTATCACGCATCATAAATGCGAGTCAAATTTGGGGAAATAGTATTTCAATATAATTAAAATTTATTATAATTAAGAGTTTTGAAAGGAAACTCTACAGATTACTAATTCAAACAGTACATTTTACTATCAATTATATTCACATTCACTGCCATTATTGGTGTGAAATATCCAAAAATCAAACATACTACACGAACTTAAAAGTTTTTTATTCTTAGAAGATCATGACTTGATCATCAAAGTTTTAGTTTGTGAGAATTATTTATCTTAAATACAAGCATTATTTTCAATACTTTCTTGTTTATTTGAGTCATGGTACTTTAGATTATATATAAAATTGAAACCTGCGTAATTCAAGGTAATGATTTCTCAATTTGTTTATCTTAAGCACAATAATTTGCGTTAGTTTTAATTATTTTGTGTTGATTATAAACTTGACATTATATTAAAAGATTTTCAATTAAAAGAAATATAACGGCAGTTATAGTTGCATAATATTTTATTGCAATACTCGGAATATTCCTCTATAATGTTAAAATAATCCCCATGATCGACAGAGAAGCACCGCCGGAGCGTGGCACCCTCTCCCATGTCTTACCAATGCATGTACTCAACGAGGGAGGGTTGCATGAGTCACACCGCGAAGCCCTACCCACACCCCCGGCCCCCACCCCAAGACTACCAGAGGACAGGATAGGGAGGGTCGAATCGCTAATCGCATTTTGTGAAACAGCCGAACACAAATGCTACGGCTACTGTTTTGTATGGCAGGAGCGATTTCAGATAAGCTCCGATCAAAGTTTGCCTACTGATAAAAGTTTACTGCGGCATGATACGATAAACAAGACAATCTGAATGGATTTGTCGCGCTTTTCAAACGGGCTTTATGTTTGTTTGTATGGCTTTATCATCACTTTTTAAATGACAGAATTTTACACCCGAGAAATAATCGTATATTTGTTAAAAATAAGAAAAACGTGTAACTAATTGGATCACGAGCTAAATTTAAAAAAAATACAACTTTCCACGTGTATCTTAAATAATACAACTTCTAATTAATATACTATTTTCACTAAAATTTTTGTTACTTCATTAGTAATCTTTTCTTGTTCGTTGAGAGGTAAGTTAGATCGCTTTGGTGCCTAAAGTTGCAAGTGCGAATCCGAAATCTGTCAAGGATTTTAAAGGATGTGGCTATATTACTAATTCTATAATAAAAAATGTAGCAATAATCAAAAAATAGATAATAAAAATGTAGTATAAATGTTAGTTAGAACCAGGTTAAGTTGAAGATAGATATTTAGAAGATTCGCGTAGAAACAATTTTCGAAAGACTTCTCTCTCTATCTTAGATATAGAATTTAAATATATACAATCTTCGTAAGTGTCCTAAGTACTTAAGTATAATGTTACTATAATGGCATGTAATATTAATAAAATAAAAAATATGAAAATAAATAGTATACACGTAGAATCAGAGCCGTTGTAATATGGTAAGCAAACGCCTAAGGCGCCGACTGGGAAGGGGCGCCAACGCTTTCATGTTGGCGCTCTTTTAAATATCGACAATTTAATTGTACACACTCTTTACACGGAGAATAAATTAACAGAGTATATTTTTTTATTTACATAACTCAAATTCATTTTTTTATTTATATTTGACAACGCGCTGTTTACGGACATTCAATATATTAGTTACATACGTAATATAAAATTAAGCATTGCATAGACACCTGTTAGTAACGTCGTATACTTGTTGAGTGTATGTCTTGCATAAGATATTATGTACATATATCGTATGCAAAATCGATAATAATTATTTTTTTCTTATTCTTCAAGTGGATAACGTGAACACCACATGACACCAAAAGCAATCCTCATCTCCAGTCAATATATTTAAATTATTGTGAGAAAGTGCTTGTATTTCATAGCTCAGCCGAATGCAAATTAACGTAAACATAAATTTTATAAAATTATAAAACTATGAAAAATAATCTAAAACCAATTAGATTTTACGAAAAATACAAATTGATTATCGTATTTTAAATTCTGGACCAGTTTGGAGCAAAGCGTATATGTTTGCATTTTACATCAAAATCTAATAAAAGTCTCATATTTTAATTCGACGCCTAGCAGGCGATCAGTATATCAACATATTATACATATTTAACGATTATGAAAAGGAAAACGTAACCCTTAATTTTTTTATTTTTTTTTCGATAATCACAATGTATATAAATTAATACACATATTGTCAAAGGCATGTAAGCTGCAAATGCTGAAATAGTATCTAAATTCAGCTTTTACGTTTGAGAAAAAAGGGCATGAAATTTGCGACCATGGAAAAGGATTTTCACCGCACCATTTTTATTGGGTTTTCTTATAATGTATTAAAATAATATCAGATTCGTTAAATAAAATACGTGTTTTAGTCTTCGCGCACTTCAAAATTGTTTCTATTTAATGTGTTGACTTAAAATCATTAAATATACGTTTTTGTTGCCTCCTGCAAAATTCGGTCTGTGTAGGTTACGTCGTTTCTCCTTTCCACAGTCGATAAATACGCGTGTGTATATACTGGAAAAACTACAATTGATAGGATTGTCCGATAGATTCATAAGGCTATTCGG
>JAGVSQ010010254.1:0-13046 GCA_022683975.1 Rhyacophila evoluta
GATAATTTCGAAGTGAGCTGGTACGCATACTACTGCACCAAAATGCATCATGTTGACTTTTATTTTATTTTTTAAACTCTAATAAGCCTCCATCTGCAGTTTAATTAATAACACTATAGACTTAAAATTTATTGGGAAATAATTGGAATCCCATTGACCAAATGGAATACAACACTATTTCATATTCTTTCACAGGAATAATTCTGTTTATAAAATTTATATTTAAAATCAGTAAATTTCATCGCTTTTTTTATGATTGATTCCACATCTAACATGAAGTTCAATTGTTAATAATTTATTGTCATTAAAACATCTCTATAAAATGTATACCCTTCTTTTGGAGTGAAAAAGAATTTCAGCCACGTATTTTATTTTCAAAAGTATCTGTAATTTCACTCTGAAACACTTTTTCAAATACTTTCAATTTCAAATCGAAGGAAATGAGATCCACAGCCTTCAAAAAATATTATAGTATCTACTTTTATTATTATTAATTTTTAAAAACTTTGTGTTTTTTTTCCATTATCTTTTTATTTTGTATTAATTTATTTATTTTCTTTATCTTTTTACATTAACCAGCAAACACAAATATTCAAAAACAGGAAAAGACAAAACAAAAAATACAGCAACTGTTAATTTATTACTTTCCGTTGATTGTGACATGTAAGTAAAGAACAATTATCTCTTTATAATATCCATACATCACACAATTAGATATAATAAATGTTTATTTAAATTGAGTTTTGTAGTGATCCTTCTAAACCAAGTGTTGTGCCAAAAGAATGTTCCTCAGCTACAGAAACGTCAGACGTTAAAAATGATTCCAAAGAAGACCCAACGTACGTATTTTTCTACAACTACTATTACAAAATATGTTCTGTTTACTTTCAACAGGTAGCTAGTTTATCTTTTATCGGTTTTTATTTCCCAGGGATGAAATATTACAAGTAGAAGTGCAGCGTGACTCATCACCAGAATGTATTTTGAATGATCTACGTCATGAAAGATACCAACTCATGTATCAGAATCTACTGTAAGTCACCATAATAATCTAGCATTATGCCATGAAATTGTCACCACACAACTACACAAAACAATAGAAATCACATAAAGACACTATTAACCAGTGGCGAAGATTAATGTACATTTTGTTTTATATAATTAAAAATATATTCATGTTTTTATATGCCTGCATTTTAGTGAATCTGGATTCATTTGTTTATATGCAACGAAAAGTTTTGTCTAGAGGAATTCATAATTACTGACCAAATAATCTTTGTAAAAAATTGTATAAGAATTATCTTACAAAACCCGATAGATAAATAAAAATATATGGATAAAATGAGTTACGTAACAGAGACTTTTTCTGTTGTTGAATATCAATTTTCTGCTTTAAAATTTTTCTCTCACAAATATTGTAAAAACACGTAATATCAAAGCAGATTCTTAGATACCCATGTAATATTAGTTAAAAAAGAATTATAAATGAGAGCTAACATTGCACTATAGATGTGCACCATTTATTTCATTTACGTTCATACAACAGGCACTTTATGACACACCACTGCTATCAAGCTTTGCCGTTTCTCTATAAAATAATTATTACTGCTATATTATAGCTTCAATATATTATGACCATTGCTAAGAAAACCATCTTATAGTAAGAGTGTTGTTTAAATTACATAAAAAGAGCACGGTAAAAGATTATGCTTTTACTGATAAATGATCATTCTCCACTTTGTGAATCAATAGTTAAAACATTTTATCTTTCTACTATATGGAAAAAAATTAATGATTTATTTATATCCAAAGCCAACACATGCACTGATCATTGCTCTCTGAGAGTATATTGTTAATTTTGGTCATTTAATGTTATACTTACCTTAGTGGCTGAATTGTAAGCATACAAACTTCAGCATCAAAAGTCGTACTTTCAATACCTTTAGCTCCATAAAAAATGCAGGTCTGAATGCTCAGTTTTTTAAACAATCGGTAGATAACCAATCTTCATGAAAAGATTTGTATAGATAAATCTTCACATTATAGAGATGCATATGATGCATATTCAGAAAGGACACAGATAAAAAGAAATGTAAATTAGCGTGTGACATTCTGATAATCATTCTTCGCCACTGGTATACAAAATAATATAATTGTTTTGAATATCACAATTTTCTTATTATGATATTGATTTAATTGTTGGAATTAGCTGAAATAATGTATGTAAAATGTATAATATTGTATGTATTTCAGATTTGTATATGGCTAGCGAGGTTCGACTAGCGACTAGATAGCATGTCATCATGCTGAACCGTAGTAAGCAGCTAAAACTTAGAAACACATGATAAATGAAAAGAAATTTTTAATTACCATAATTATTATTTAGAATGAGGCACTTTAACAAATCTCACTTGGATTGTTTTTTAGTGCTGCATGATGCTTTGCACCTATAGTATAACCAAAGATTAGAGTCTTGTGTGCATACCATCACTAAAATGTAATTTATCTTTTATTAAACGTCACTTATCTATCCAGTAAATGAAGACTTTTATCTCATCATTCTAAATAAACTTCATAGGCCTCACAACTTCTGACTCCAAACTGCTCATGCTAACCTTCCAGCCACCAAGAGGTCCATATTCATATTTCATAAATGTATTTATTTGAAATAATATATTTTTAATACTTCTGGCACTTCTTCTTTTGGACTCTAATATTTGGAACTAATAAGGTTACACCTCCATACCAACACTATTATTTTTCGACGATCCTAGATGTGGCCAATGATATTTTTTTATAAATACTCTACTATAGAAGTATAATATACATTTTCATAGTGTCATAATATCTTCAAAGAGTCTGATACAACATTTTCTTCTTATGCTTCCATCTTTTAACAAAAATTATTGATGAAATACAATAAATATCTTGTTTCTACCAATCGTGACGATTCCTTTGATATCTCTACTTACAAGAGCATCCATCCTTTTGTCATATCATTACTTGATAATAATGTTAAATTAAGTGGATATTTCTCATTGTCATAAAGATTTGTTGCTCATACTATTTGCATCTTGTTATTTGGGCAGGGCTTCTGGTGACATCTAGACTTTGACTCTATGTGACCCTGTAAAATATATTATAGTCTGTTTAATTTCCTTCATTTTAGCAATGGTATACACACAAGCTATCTTGGTCATACTATACCAGCTTTAAAAATGAATTATCATGACTGCCTTAGAACATTGTGAATCAACTAGAATGAATATTATTATTATTACTAATGTTACTGACCTGAAATGTATTAATCAACTATTTATTGCGTGTGAAATTTTGTAATATGGATTGTTATTAAAGCATTGCTAGTGAAATATTTTTGACTGAAATAGTGTTCATAATTATATACCAAAAATGCCCATGGTTTTTATATGTTACCCAATGAATTGTAAGCCGATTTATGATGATGAATATATAATTACATTTATCTTAATATTAAAACAAGAAATCAGTGAGTTAGTGATTGTATTTTTTTATTATGCCATATACAAAACAAATAATAATAACCACTAGTCATATAATTATGAGGAATTGAATTATTTCAAACAGCCAAAATATTTCAGCAAATATTGTAATTATCATCAAAGTATATCTATGCATTCAAAGCCTTCCAATTATTACATGAAAAGCTTGTTTACATAATCAATTCACACTATTTTTACTAAAACGATAGTTGCTAACACTTAACTAAAACTACGGAATGTAAACTTAATTGACTAAGTTATCGTGTGGTTAAAAGCCTATTGTGTATTTTTATTAACTTCAGATCCAAAAAAACAATGTTTTTATTGGCTAGATAATTATATCCTCAGGTTGTCACTGATTTTTAATTTTAATATTACTTAATATCATCAATGATTAGAAATAGTTTTTCCTACATCATTTACAAGTGTTGTTTAGATGTTATATATTTTAATAATATGTAAATATTCCTACCTTATAATAATTTATATTCCCTCCTCTTCAATGCTTCTTGTTCTGTAATTACTGTATATATTTAAACCTTTATTTTTTTACCCGGCTTTAAAATATAATATTACTTATGCGGCATGTCTACTTTTGGTAGGTGGAGTCATTTTGCATTTACTAATATAAATTATGATTTGATTATCAAAACAGGGGGATGACGATAACTTCTGGCAGTGTAACGATTCTCAAAGATGAATCAAATTTGATTGGTATCAGTATAGGTGGAGGAGCCCCGCTTTGTCCATGTTTATACATTGTGCAAGTAAGTTCCAATATTTTCATCCACTTTTAAATCCTGTTATAAAAAAACTCGCAGGACCACCCCTTTTGTTTCATTATAATGAAATTACGTTATACCGAAAATAGGAAATATATTGTTACATATTTATGAACTTTTACTGGCGACAACAAAAAATATACATTATTCTAGAAAATTCGTTAATTCAATATTCGTTATAAAAAAATTTAACCTATAATAGCTATTCTAATTATTATACAATTCGATTTGCTAATGTCTTCACAATCTAAACTATAAATTCACCAATACAAGTCATCCACCACCTAACAATCGAGAAATCCATCAAATAATCATGTAGTTGTTTTTTTAATTCCAGGTATTTGATAATACACCAGCTTCCAAAGAAGGGACTCTTCAAAGTGGGGACGAACTAGTCGGAGTGAATGGACAATCAGTGAAAGGGAAAACTAAAGTTGAAGTTGCAAAAATGATTCAGTCAGCAAAGGTATGATGATAGTAATATATGCAATAAGTAATGGACACACATGATAAATGAGATAAATTACTATGTTCAATACAAAGTATC
Organism: Rhyacophila evoluta; assembly: GCA_022683975.1. Lineage (NCBI taxonomy): Eukaryota > Metazoa > Arthropoda > Insecta > Trichoptera > Rhyacophilidae > Rhyacophila > Rhyacophila evoluta. Next base: position 4,851 of record JAGVSQ010010254.1, read on the forward strand.
CAGATTTGGACAATAACATGTGAAATGTTTATTAGTCACTCACTTAACCCATTGTCTCATGCTCTGCATCAACTAAATTTAAAAAGTATATACCTTTTGATTTAGCATCTGAATTCGAATTTACATTTCATGGTGATTGATTATTGTAAAATACCAACCTAATTACAGTTCAACTTTAATAAATTTCAATTTATAATAGACTACAAATGCAATATTGTAGTATTTATATTAAATAATCAATCAACAGAACACAGTCGAAGAAGACGGCTGTTTTCCGTTACTATAAATAATGACGTATAAAATTATGGGTCGAGTATGTACTGCAAAATCAGGTTACATTTAAAAATTGATTACTTTTTGCATCAACTATAGGTTCATTTAACTATTGTATAAATACTTTAGTAACTAATATTAATTAGTTTTGTTTTATCATAAACTATATATAATTAAAATATCTTCAAATATTCAATTTCACCTTTCCAGGAAGAAGTAAACATCAATTATAACAAATTGCATGCAGATCCTCAGCAAGGTAAGTCTCTGGACATTATCATGAAGAAAGTTAAGCACCGTTTTGTGGAAAATATGTCTACTAGTACAGCCGACGCCCTTGGGTTATCTCGGGCCATCCTCTGCAATGATACTCTTGTCAAAAAATTACAGGAACTTCAGAACACAGAACAAATGTACCATGGTTTAGTCGAGCATGCTAAAAGGTAAAAATAAATAGTGTATATATTTTCTATAAAATCATGTGTTATATTCAATATCTTTTCATTCAAGTATATTCATAATTTTTGCTACATATCAACCATGTTTAGGTATTAAAAATTTATCTCGAGCAGAGGATATACCAAAATCAGGAGAATAAATATAAATTAAGTATTCATTGATTTAATATCTATTCCAATTGATCATAATCTCCATTGCCAATATATATTTCAAGCAGTCATATAAAATAATACCAGATGAGCAATCTATTTTGGATATCCAACACTAAGTAACTTTGGAAAACATATATTACCTCAATAATATGAGATCAACTTGCCAAATTTAGTATTGTGAAGGGTGATTAAAAAAAAATACTCATGTATCAGTTATGCCATAGGCATCGTGTACAATTAATAAAACTATTTTGGCCAATATTAATGACCCCTTTTTTGAATCTTAGACTTCAGAATGCTTATTACATAGAATGCCCAAACCAATATTGACTATTATGAGAAATAATTTCAATAATAATAAAATAATGTTCTTTCAGAATGCTTAAGGCTTATTTTGATCTTTTGCAAACATATAAAAACTTTGGTGATGCATTTGCATCTATAGGAGTGAGAGAACCACAGCCACGTGCTTCAGAAGCATTCAGTCAGTTCGGTGGATACCATAGACAAATGGAAAAAGATGGGATTAAAATGTTAAAAGCTGTCAAACCGGTAATAATTTCTTCCAATGTCAAATGAATAAAAAAAAATTCTATCAAATTTTATATCATGGTAAAATTTATTTAACTGTAGATTCTATCTGACATGGGAACCTACTTGCACAAAGCGATACCAGATACAAAACTTACCATAAAGAAGTATGCTGATACTAAGTTTGAATATCTTTCATACTGCCTTAAAGTGAAAGAGATGGACGATGAAGAGTATAGCTATAGTGCATTGCAAGAACCACTTTACCGAGTCGAGACGGGAAACTATGAATACAGGTCAGCGTCAAAAACTAGACACTAAAGGATTATTTAGAATTCATATTTATTTTGGACTAGCAAGCAATACTGTAAAAACATAAACTAAACTTGGCGTTTTAAGAGTACCACATTGTAGAAGGTGTGCTATACAAATATTTTTTATATGAAATGAAGACTTTGATAAATAAATAATATTCATCACCATCTTTTACAATATGAACATATTATGGATTCTTAAAATATAATAGCCAACTAATAGACAGATTTTTAACTGTTCTAGCATAATGCAAAATACTCAAGTTATTCAATAACGGTATTATAGTGTAATAAATTTATCTGAGATTTTTTTCTCACTTAAGCAAAAATGAGCATAGCTGTTTATTTTTAAATTATTTTCTGTACTATAGGCTGATTCTACGTTGCCGGCAAGATGCAAGGAACAGATTTGCAAGATTGAGATCTGATGTTTTGGTAAAAATGGAACTCCTCGACAATAAACATGTCCAAGATGTCGTATTCCAACTGCAACGGTTTATTTCTGGCTTAGCCACATTCCATGAGTAAGAAACAATTTTTCTATTTATAAAATGATTTGATAATTATGTAAGAACAGGTTGTTCAAATAAGTCAATGAGTCCAAAAATTAAAAAAAAATATCTTGAGTTTTCATAATTGAAACAGTGATTTTTATTAATTGATTTTGAGTTTTTTTAAAACCATTTAGGGTTAATTAAAGTATTCATTTATTCCAGTGAAACTCTTGAGCTTTTGAAAAACAATAACAATCTATTCCCAGTTGAAGTGGATTTGACCCAAAATGCATTCCAGTATAAATCTACAATGGGTGTAATTCAAGTGAGTAGTTAAAATTATAACAATTTCCTAGTTTTTTTTTATCTCTCATTAACATACCAATAATAAGTATGTGTCATTTAGACCAGCGGTCTCCAACTTGAAGGCGCCAAAATTTGAAAATTTTTAAATAAAGTATGTAAGTTATTATGTTTATTAAAAAGATAAAAGGCAAGGGAAATGCAGAAAAAAAATTCAGGTGTAGTAGCATAAAGGTTGGAAGCCGCTGATTTATACAATGTGCATTGAACATTAAGATGAATCAGCATTATTTAACGTAAAGCTTGTAATCTTTCCAAAAAATCTCAACAATTCTGTTAGAGATGCTATTTTAATAGCCAATAATTTTATTATAGTATTTTATTTATACAAAAAAAAATATTCTGTAGAGAATTGAATGCAAGTGATGTGGGAGAGTTCAATAAATTAGCATAGAAAAAATCATTCAATACTATCACACATAACACAAAGTAACAAACAAAAGAAGTCACTCACTTGATAATCGCATTGTTATAAAATTTTTATCTTTCAAGGATTGTGACGATGATGATGATACTACTCTTGAAGAAATCGGTAGAGAAATAACAGAACACTATGATATGAACGCCAGGATGCGTAAAAAATATGAAACTCATAATGGAAAAGACGGCAATTCTACAGCCACAGCCAGTCTACTGCCAAGCCTTGATGAACCCAGTAACGCCCTCGATATTGAAATCGACATCTCAGAAAACACAAGCCTTTTAGCAGAGCTCGGACTGGCAGGAACAGAAACGTCACCGTTTGATGCTACCCTAATGTCATCCGAATCTCCATTTAGCATATCGCAATACAACAGTGACGCATCTAACGATTTCTTTAACGTAGACCTGAGTAAAAATGACCCTTTGTATGGCACAATGCAGCAAGAAAACGGAGACAGCGCATTTACACAATTCTTTAGTCACAAAGATAATAATAGTGAAATAAGCCCGACTAATTTAAATGAAAAAAGTAACTCTAGCAGTAATTTGCTATCAGGTTTTGATTAATTTACATGTTTATATTTATTTATTGATACTTTCTTTTGTGTGATTTTTAAACTATAAATATATTACCAATGTTTGTGAAACACGTTTTTTGATTACTTAGTTGAAAAATAATATCCTATATTTTAATTTTTTATTCTACATGCGTAAGCAAGTGCGTTGCCGGCGGTTTCGGGTTCAAATCCCACAGCTACTTTTACAGCTACACAATATGTTGAGCAAATGAATGACAACCAATTCTTGTGATAAAAATCTGCAGAAATAAGTCTTGCATATATGGAATGGACATTTTCACACTGTAGGAATCCATATGCTTCAGGTATCATGCTTTTCGGAACGGACATGATAAATGATAATCATACACGTAACATGTTATAGTTTTAGACATAATCTCATAGTCATATGCAATCATCATTTGGTTTTATTATTATATTGTAAGTTAACCAATCATTTAACATTAACAAATAAAATAAAAAGAATCAAAGATTTTTCTATTTTTTTATTAAAAATATTCTGTCTTATATATATAATATTTTACATACTTGCAGATAATAATGTTGTTTGAATAGTATTTAACAGAATACAATCCAAAGTTACAAAAAATTAGAGATCTCTATGAATATTTTACAAATAGTCATTTTACATCATTCAAATAACATCTCATAGACAAATATTTTTCTAACATTTCCGACCATGATTATCAAATTTTATAACATGTATCCAAAACATTAACCAAACATATTTTCACATTAACAAATTTGCTCTCTGTTAAATATCATGCAAATGGGAAGAAGTTCTCACAGATACAAATGGTGAATTATATTTATGCCAACCTATGCAAAATAATAAATAAATTACTCTATATCGTTTCGACAGTGGAAAATTTTCAAATCTAAAAAAAGTATTATATACAAGACAGAATTTTCTGACCACCTGAATAAAATATGGATATAAAAATTTTGATCAGGATGATAAAATGTTCATTGAAACCAGCAACAATAAGCCTTGGTAATATCAACATTACGTGTGTTATACATATTTATTCATATATACGTATTTACCTAGCAGAAACTTTGCAACTTGTAATATTATGACCACACACGAGGTAAAAGAATTAACCCATTTTGACTGTGAAACATAGTCAACCTAGTTTAACAATAATAAAAAATTTTTCGCATTTATGAAAATGTGCAAAGAATTTAAATATTAATATTTTTTTTAAATTCGACTGTGTGATCACATAATTTGGAAAAATTTTAATAATAGTTATCTTTAACTCTGTTCAGTTTTTGAAAAAGATAAGTGAAAAATGATCTGAAGATCTAAATATTTTTCTCAAATGATATACTTAGTATTAGTTATAATTTTCACAACACAAATAGTCAATTGCTGCTGAATATCAAGATTACTAAATATATACATTTATTTATACAAAATACCAGCACTGAATAATATTGTAATTGGCGGTGATTGATAACACGGTGATTATATAGTTCTACAAACAAATTAAACTTCATATTACATTTACTTCCTGAAAATATGACAATACGATTATTTTACAGTTAATTTACATTGGAACTATCTACTATGGATCACTTACACCTATAAATAAGAAAATTAGTTAATGCTCAAGAAATTTTTTGATATAGTTTAACCTTTGAACTGCCATTTGTGACCCTTGCCGACTTGACGACTTACCCTGTATGCCACTGATTATCGAAATATTAAAGCATACAAGAAAAATAATTTGAGACCCAGAGATGTTTAGTGTGACCTTGCATACATATGTGCCACGGGTATGCATTTTGCGGGGATATATTTTATGATTTTTAATTGATTTCTTGTCAGGGTTTGCACAACACTTTATGTTTATATAATTATAGCTGAATTCAAAAATATATTTTTTTTATTTAAAATTAAGTTTCTTTCTTACTCTAAATTAACATGACACTAATTAAATGAAATTGTTTAATTTTTCACATACCCAATATACAATATATAATATATGCCCAATAGGCGCATACAACATAGTCGATTGTGTGCTCTAACGATCCCTGTGCGATTTGTGCTAAAATAAAATCGAAAAACTGGGGATATCGATATTTTATAGACATTGGCATACAGGGCATGTCATCACTCGACTTACTGGAGAGTCGTTGGCGTTCACCAGGTTAAAGGAACATGGAAATAATCTATTTGTTTTTCTTTTAAAGGCAGTTGAGTTACCTTCCATGCTGTGAGATTATCATATGCTAGAACTCAAATAGAAACGGTGATTTATATAATAACTTTTTGAAATATTTTTAATGCCAAGTGTTTTCATTGATTATTTAAAAACAATATTTAATTATATAATTTTAATATAATTACACTTCTTTATATGTCTATAAAATAATTTCTGAAAATAATAATAACAAAAACAGTTTCTATAAAATAATAAAAATTTGGTCTTGAAAAACTACTTTTTAGGTTTTACAGGCATTTCAACAATTGCATGTAGAGGTGCTGGATACAAATAAAGTTTAAATTATTTTTTGGTAATTCTTTTTCTGCTTTTGAATTCACAAATAATCAAATTCAAGCATATTTCATTTTCAAAACATTAATTTTAAAACTGAAAGTTCGGTAATAACAGTTTAGCAAATTAATAATTCAACTGCAACATATGAAAATGTATGTTTTTGGAGTTTAGTAATTAATATTATTGTTTTTAAAATACTAAATTCAATCAACCAAATAAATGGCTATATAAAATAAATCATAAGCTACAGAAATTGAAATCATAATAAACAAAAAATGTTGCATAATATGTCAATGATTACATTCTTTTTCAAGAGGCAGTGTGGCAACATTGGAGGAAAAAACCAGGTATATAAAATGAATGTTTTTAACAGACTGTATGTAATAACAGTAAAAATAATGAATACAATAACATCGTAGTCCATTGTGTACCCGAAAATGTTAAAATATTGAAATAATTTGGCTGATCATAACATATATTACTCTTATAAAAATATCCAATTCAAAAAAACAAATTGCCCATCTCATATAAATAATATACTTTTCAGTTATCAAATTCACAAGCCATTTTAGGTACACAGTAACCTGTATAATTTATTATGAAAAAATAATATTGTTTACGACGAATCCTTGGTGTAATAATTTAATACAATAGTGAAAAGCATATATGTATCAATTTCTTTTTAGGCTCTATCGTTTTGGTATGGCAATCATTTATCTATAGACTTTTCTTTCCTTTTATTGATATTAAAATAGGCCATACATGCTTTTTAATAATAAAAAAGTTCTTTAACTAATTCCCCAAATTTTATTTTACATGAATAAGAATTGTATAATAATTTTAAGAGAATTGTAATAACATAATTCATTATGTGTTACTTATATTATCTAGATAATATTGGACAGAACAAAATTCAGTAATACAATAATTAATATACTATCAAATATTCTGTGTGTGGCATATTTTTCCACCTATCACACATGAAGAGACTTTTCATATTTAAAAATGCTTCATTAAATAGGAATACCTAAAGAGTATCTTGCTAGCAGCGAAGACCAACTCCAGGTTGATGTGCTCATATTATTTCGATATTGTAATATAATGTTATTATATATAAATTAATATCTTAAAATTATTACATTAATATTTTTATATTATTTATTAGTCATGTTGTATCATTTTCTTATCAGTAGTAAAACAGAAGAAGCTGATATAAAATAAAGTTAGTGGAAAAAGTATATAAAAAACAATTATTATTGAAATATAATGCATTTCCATGAAAGATTAACAGTAGATAAAATTAATTACATTAGCTATAAATTTCTAAATGTGTACCGTTATTAATTCAGGTTACACCCAGAAATTTTAAGAAAAAATATAGACAGTAGCGCCTTATCACATTAGCAAGAATCTCCCACATCAATTAAGTTTTCCACCTGGTTTAGAAAAATAAATGAAATCCTCCCTTAATCCAGTAAATGACAGGTGGATCAAAGCAAGTGGGTAAGGTTATGTTTCTGTATAAAGCGTTGTCTGGCCGCCTGGATGAGCTGCGCTTTCCTTTCTTGGTAGCTGAGCTGGCGATCGTGGGCAGTCCGAGGGAACGTGGAGGCAGCTGTATTAAGGGGAGCAACAGGCTTCGATGGGCCCGCCAAAGTATCTTTATCTTTGGGTGGTAAAGGTTGGACAACTTCTTCAGGAGTATACGGGACGACCCCTTCTAGGATATTCGATAATGTAATGTCGATACTGCGAGTTTTAGCTGCAAATTGATAAGAGCATTATATAAAATGGTGTAATTGTCATTACCCTATTTTAAAATATCACCAATTTGTTTTTGATAATGTAATAATTTATTGAGTTCCATTTATAATTTAGGAAGGTGGTACAAAATTCATTGTGAATTCATATGTACTCACCAAAAGTGCAAAAGTTGTGACTATGACACTTGAGCATACAAACACAAGAAAGCTCAACGTTACACACATGCCACTAAGCTGATATTATTTTTAATGATCAATTACAAATTAATATAGAAAATTTAACATGTATCGAAAATACAGTGATGCCATCTTTATTTAAGAATATGTGCACGCCACTGT
>JAGVSQ010010255.1:0-13044 GCA_022683975.1 Rhyacophila evoluta
AAATAATAGAGTTTTAATGGTTGCGTCTCTCTATTAAATACATTTTACGACAATTCCTTAATGTATAATGTATATAACTTATTACAGATATATATAATCTATTTATTTATATTATTTTATCCGATGATTTTGTTAGTATTGGTTTTAAACATTTTTTTTTGCTCATTTCATTTAAATAATAATACTGTATGTTGGTACTATTTTATACATACTGCATTTTATCGGGTCAAGAGAGTGAACATCTTACCAGAATACATTTTATGAACGGTAGAAAAAATCAATATATTATGCACAAAAAAAAAAGATATGCATATATGGAATGTGCTTCAAATGATTACGTTACATAATATGCACTTACAAGATTTCGAAAAATATTATCAAGAAAAAAATCCAGGGGGTGGAGTAGCTTCTGATTTCAAACGTAAGTCAACCTGCCCAGTGGGTCACGTGACAAAGAAATCGCCTTTAAAAATGTACGCAATTCGTCGATGACAATGGACCTGAGCAATATCTCCCATAAATCTGATTTCGTGCACGCCATGATTTCGAAAAATGCGTAATCGATTATTCCCGAAGCAATGATCCTGACGAATCTTTTCATGCGATCCTCGCTGTATGAAAATATTTTAAACATTTTGACATCTTTAGGTTTGGTCAAATCTTTAAGAATGCATTGTTGAATGCCGGCATCCGTAGATTTTATGGCCTGAAGGCGATTTACCGATAGAGTTCGATAAATTATCTTTATTAACAAGTCAACTAAATAAAAAGAATTTTATAAATACTAATACATAATTAGAAATTAAATTTATCTCATTTAAACATAAGATATCCGTTTATCAAGTGTTTTTGATTATTAAAATAACTTTTAATATATACGACCAAATAATATTTTCTTTATTTAATATCAATTTAATGCTAGTGTTTCAAAATCGAAATCTACACTACCGACTGTAGTATTATTTACAAATTTTATTCACGCTGATATACAGTATTCGTGGAGTAATGGCTTGGAGAGAATGAGATTCTATCAAACTCATAGGATACATCCTCGCAGTTGAGTTAAAAACAAACTGTTGTTTGCTCGGTGTGTATTAAGCATAACCACATTGTAGCACAAGCTGTGTTTGTTATATTGAAAAGAAATTGAATAAATTCTGTCTTTTATTTGTTAGAAAATAAACTTAAATGCAATCTTATGTCATTAGTTAGGTAAAGTTCGCCGATAATTAGATTTCATTTTTTCTTAGTCAGTTTAATTAATTATTTTTTTTAAATCTCTCAGTAATATGTCTTGGAAACGAGTTGACTAAGATTTCAAAGCTTTCACGTAAATTTGAAAATGAAGTCGTTTTAAAAAAAAATTAACTATCGATATAATATATTACCGGGATATTTTTTTATTCTAACACACAATCGTTCTACAAGTGGCTGAGTGATTAGCGTATGAGCTTTGGATTTGGAGGTTGCGTGTTTGAATTTCACATTTGTGAGTTTTTTAAAAATCTTAAATTGAAGCCTAATTAATGTCTTGATAATTGGGTTGATAAATAACTCTCGTGAAAAATCGGTCAAAATAATTTTTGATTTGCAATGATTCATAAACTTCATTTCTGGAGAAATCATTTTGATATTGTTGAAATGCAAATGTTCCACTTCCGGGTCAGAAATAGTTTAAAATATATAACATATAAATACAAATATGTAATTAAATGTCGTATTGTAGAAATGACTGCACATTTAATATCGATATTGTAAATAATTCTGATTAAATATAAAATTTTATTTCTAATTTACTTAAAGGCAGTAAGTCTATCCAACGGGTAAAAATACCTTTCCCGATCAAAGTGTGTTAATTAACACACATGTGATATTTTTAATCTTTCAATATAATAATATTAACTGGACCTCAATTAAATTTTAGGTACTTATTTACACTGATACTCACCATCTAAACCTCATATTTATATTAGTCATCATTATGAGAAAAGTTTGACCGTTTTAGTGCGTACCGTTCATCTGTTAGAGACGGTAGCCGACATACGCACATAGAAGATATTTTATATTATCAGATGTGTGATCTCACGAATCCAATGTGCGCTTCTACTCCGACAGATAGTATAACAATTTGAGTCGGTTATCGAAGATCCGTTCTGAGATTCCAGATAATTATGTCGGCGGTGAGACATGCGCACAAAGTTGTCAGTTTCTATTCCAAACCACGGATCGCAGTGCATTACTTAACGTTTCACTTGTTTTTTATACGCAGGGCTAGACACAGATTTTTTAAGCCCCATATGAAGGTACATAAATTGACTTCGTATAAATGTTCTAAGCGAATATCTACAAATACTTATTTTTATTCTCAACTGAAAAAGGGAAAAAAGAGATTTCTTGAAACTCACTAAAGAAAACAACAAAAACAAAATATCATACTGAGATTTAATATTTTTAATATTGATCTCAGGCAAAGTAATAACATGACATATTGTAACTTAATTGTTTTTTATAAAATTACTAATTAGAAATTTGAGTGTTTAGGTAGATTATTAGAGAAGTTGGAAATATTTTAGTAGACAAAGGAAGCCATCAATTTTATACAAATGTCATATTTTGAATAATATTTCTATTACACAAAAAACTAAATTACATATATGTAATTGATGGGATATTTTGTGAATTGCGTCGACAATAAACACTTTTACATTGCCGATAAAAAGCTCTAAAATACTAAAATATAATTAGCTTAAACAGTAATACAATTAACTTAAGCAGTATTTGGCCACCACTTGACAACTCTAATTTAGCACACTAGCGTCGATATAAAATATCCAAGAGTATGCCAGCATCTTTTAACTCTACTGAGTAGATTCTGTGGTTGGTCACGATGGTCTCTAGAATGCCAGAATTCTGTTCATTAGAAGTAGAGGCAGATGAGATTTACGTTCTCCGAAAGCATCCGCAGCATGTGTTGTATTTCAATATAGTAAACTGTTGAACTGGCTAATAAATATCATATCAAATATGAAATATGTAATGCAAATAATTATATTGACTTTGGAAAGGAAAAATTATGTGACGTTACACGAGACGCAAAAACCGTTAATTTTTAGTCAAAGCCAAATTATTAAATAGGCACAACTTTGAAATGCATGGAGACTAAGACTACTAATTTATTTACTCAATTTGATACAAATTATATAAGTTGTTTAAGAAAAACCAATAAAATTGACGCAGTGAAAGTCCTTTCTACGGATCGCAATGTTTACAACCCTCCTTTTTTATATATGAACTTATAGCTAAATTTAGACACTAATTCGGCATTTTAAGCTCATATCCTTTCGATACAATGTATATTAAATTGTATACATCCAGATTATCGAATAAAAGCCATATTTTAAAGTTGTTGAATACACCTTTTTTCGTTTCCAAAGCCGATATTAAAGTGTTTAATGTTGGCTCATATTAGACTGGGACTTAAACATTAGATTATATTACAATAATTGCTCTATAGACAATTTTTAGATAAATAAACTGTCCTTTTTTATATGTATCAAAAAAGGATGTATTCTGTTTTTAGCCACCTAAATTTAAACAGCTGAACTATATTTTTTAGTTCAAATTTGCAATGCAAAAAAAATAATGTTGCTTTTGATATACACAAAAGTGATCTCGATTCATCTCTGCGTTGACAAAAATACTAAATGACTCGTCCATCGTACTGCGGTCGCGGTACAAAAGATGTCGGTGTAATTTAAACCGGAATGCTTCTTGCTACCTGAGTTTTTTGCCTTCGCAGAGGTGATAGATCAAGCCGATTCTGCTTTGGTGGTATTAGCTATCTCCACAATAATTAGTAAAGTACTCAACAGTAATAAAGAAGTTCTACGAATCTTCAGTTTTTATAGTCGCACTAAGAGTTTCTCGTACATTATACAAATATAATGATTGGTAAAAAAGTAATTGCTAATATATTTTTTTGTTATAACCAGTCGAAACAATATTTTGTACATTATATATTACCTACTTACTTTAACCACCATTTAATTACTATGCTATAAATACCCGGCAGAAAATTCTTTGAATTCAAATCTCAGTTCGGTGATAACTTCTGTACTAAGGTATGGTAAATGATACAAGTTATTTTTTTTTAGTTTGTGGTACTAATTAGTAATTTTGAACTATATAGATCTTCACAATGTAAATACTCATTTCTATTTGTTTTTCACGAGAACTAGTCGTCAGGCTATTTATTAACCTATTGAACATGAGACCATTATTTTTTTCTTGGTTTAAAAAAACCGAAATGCAACTATGTATTTTGTGCACGCAGCCTGTGGTGCTAAAAATCTTTAATAATTTGTTCATTATTATATTCTCAACGAAAGTGAAGTAAATGAATCTACATTACGGGAAGATATCCACTCCAAAAGTGGACTACATAAACCTCTGCAATATGAAAACATATATTGACAATTATTTTTTATAAGAAATGCTTGACAATGGCTCGCTTCAATAAGATAAATGAAGGGTATATTTTCAAAGTGAACTTACTCCAACGTGCAAAAATTTAAAGTAGACAATTTTAAACATGTTTTGTACGGAAGATCTATTTACCATACAAATTGGTATGAAAAAACTAAATTTCAAAAATATCAAAAACTAAAATAAGCATTGAATGTGTACTATGTGGTTCTTTTATCCAGTAAAATACTTTTTCAAAATGTTATCATTTAAATTTTGGTTCAGTGACCCAAGTATACTTTGAAAATATACCTTTCAAGTAATTTAGCGGAATTTTTTTCAACTACTATTCGTATTTTTAAAACATAAAAAGCAAAACCACAGCATTAATAAATTCTATATTAATACTGATTTGTGAAAAATTTCGTAAATACTTGTTATATCAAACTGCTCTTAATCCAATATATAAAGAAAAAAATGGGCTCAAAATGAGTTATGGAATTATTTATTAAAATTATTAAAATAATTGATTTAGTAATAGATATATAACGAAAGAAAACAAAATAGCATATCACCAAAATAACGAAACTAACAGTTCAGTTTGAATATGGTGCAACATTTCCCACGGATTCCGTATTTTATCAGTACTTCCAATCACAAAATTATGTTACGTATGGGAGAAATCAAACCAGAAAAATGCTTTAAGCTATTATGTATACCTGATGGACATAAAATGTATCCTTTGGAATTCTCGAAGCATTAGAAGCAACTAGTATACAGTAGATACATTTACGGTAAATTTCCTTTAGGTAGAAGAATGGATTCATATTAAATAACATTATGATATTTGTACTATTTATTTTAGTAACTTCACTTGACAAAATTAAAAACTGTTCACAAATATCCATTTAATTCCAGTTAATTTCGTTCTTATTTTTTTAAGTACTGTATTAATGAGACATTTTTAATTTTAATATATTTATTAAAGTATTAAGAATATTTAAATTCTACTCAATGGTTAAATACAAAAAACAAACTTACCAAATTGGTGTTTAATTTCAACTGCCTTCCCCATTTTTGTCATATTCAAGTAAATATTAATGTCAGTAGTTTAAATATTATTAAAAAGTCATAAAAATATAATTTCTTAGTTAATAGATTTATAACATTAGATTATCAATAAAAGTGACAAGGCAGCACTCTGGCTCGAAAAGAAGTACTTGTACTGCTCACTGGCCCACTAATTATACTTCTCTAATTTAGTAACGCAAACAATAAATTTTAACTATTTTACTTATTGCTGCATTTTTTCTTTGCGGTTTAAAGTAAAATAATAATTATGTGATACAATATTTTTCCATACCTAAAATTAGAAAAAATTAAAACATTCAATTTTCTGTATTCATTGCTTTATCCGATTCAAAAGTGTTGTAATTAATGTCACCGATAAAGCGATAAAAGAACACGGCTTTACTTTGTTTAATCAAGTTACTTTACCTCATTAAAACATGAGTTTACATTTTATAATTACCCTGTAATCAAGCTTTAAGCTCATAGATATATTTCATACGTTTTATGGAATCTTGGTTGTATTTTATTAATACTAACTGGATACAGAAATATTTTACTAAAACTATTAAATGTATTATAAGCAAAATAAAATATTTTAAAAATTGTTTTACCTTAATTTTATTAAATTCTGAATTTAAAATCAATTTCCATCAAGCACCATCAGTCGAAAATATTAATTAATTTTATTAGTTGTTGCAGCAAACAAGAACTAAAAGAAACGCTGAAAATCTATAACGTGATTTGTGGGTTTGTTTTTAAAATAAATCATTTTTTTTTTGTGTAGGTACTCAATGGGACCAGTCGTGATTTACAAGTCAAATAAGGCACCATAAAATTGGATTTGATATTGAGTTGCGTTATTATAGCTTTGAAAGTTCGCAGTGAATTTGGCAAGTACCATTAAAGCAATCGTTTGTTTAACAAAGCTTTTACGATAGGAACGTGCGCGTATGTAGATCGCCTTGACCTGCAAAAGCTTGGGACGTAATGAACCATTTAATGCAGACTTGCCACCTTTCGTCTGTTAGTAAGTTTTATATTTACTTACCTATCGTACATTCGATAATTCATATTTGCGAGAAAGGATATTTAATATAATACTAATTTGCACATTTATCAGGTTCTACACACGTAAAATCTATCATTCAAAATCTACAATTAGATAATAATTATAAAAGGATCATTTAAAATATTTTTTCGATTTGCAATTTCAAAACTGTCAATTTTTTTATACCATGTTCACTCCCAACGTAGAGCATATGTATCCACACAGTGTGAAGATATCCACTCCAATAGTAGAGTATATAAATCTGCACAATGTGAAGACGTCTTGACAGATTATTTTTTACGAGAACCGTTTGTCAGACAATTGCTCAAACCAATAGGCATCCAGTCCTGTATTTTCAGATTTTTTTAAAAATCCAACATACCGGGAATCGAACCCGCATTCCCCGGATTGCTACGCGTATGCTACCAACTACGCTAACTGGGGACATAATTTTACAATATTGAAAATATAAATAAGTTATTGCTGTGAAAAAAAATCAAATGTACAAAACAATAAAAAAATAATCACTACATATGATAATTAGATGCTAATATCATATAAAACATTTGATTGTGTTTATCTATTTGATATATAGTGCTGTCAATATTATATACGTCGTTTATTTTGAAGTATTTTCATAATCGGATATGTTATTTAAACTGATTTTGTGTAACTACGACGCAAAATTTGATGACAAGCTTTTTATTTTTCAAATAATATTTCTTAATTCTACTTAAATTTGAATGGTTTATTCAAATCAAAAATCAACGGGAATATTGTAAGCAAGCTAGAGCTTTAATTAACAAAAAAACGTAAATATTTATAAATTATATATGCCTAGCGATTAATTATATCATTACCTGACTACCGTCATGCTACGAGTACTTATTTAAATTATCTTTATCTTAATTGAATCGTTAAACTAAATTTAATGATACGCTCGGAATGACATGATAATAAAAAAGACACTGCATTAAAACTAAAGTCTATTTTTCATGACCATATAATTTGCTTATTTACTAAGTGATGCAAAGCCTCCTGTTCGATGTTCTTGGGTAGATATTTTTTAATACGTTCCTACTCATTCCCGCAATCAAATCAACCATAGAATTATCAGATCGTAAAATAGCTTGCGGTGATTTCAGAACCACCGGCAAGGGGATGATGATGACATATTTACATTTGAAAACTACCCGCGATAGGGTTAACGGACCGTGACCGTAGATCAGTTGTTATTTTTTTTGTGACTGATGTAAATGAATTTTGTATAAAAAATAGTAAGCAACGAGATTAACCCCTTCACTTAGGACCACCTAGAAACAATAATAAAAAGCTCGATATAATTCAGTAGCATTTCTCGCCTATCTAAAAGCGCCGCCAGGAGACTATTAACAAATTAAAGTGCATTTTTTAATTCGACCTATTGTTTTATCTCTATTAAATGCTATGTACTTTATTTATATGTTAGAATATATTTTAAAATAAGTTCTTATCTTATAAATTGGGTTTCAGTAATTAACATACTTTCAGTGTTAACATCTTGAAATATGCGGTGCTTCGTTAATGAAACTTAAAAATATACGTATATCGATTATTGAAATTACGGTGTCACACTGGTGGTTGAGTAGTAAGTGCGTATATTTCGTTACTGGAAGTTATGGATTCGAATCAATGGATTAAGAACTTAGTGATTGGTAAATAACTAATTGTTATAAACAATCTATTAATATGTGTCTGCACGCTGTAAACATCTATCATTAAATGCTCCATTTTTGGATCGAATTTGATATAATATTGTTATCATCTTACGTATTAATTATATTTCATAGCAGTAAAAATCAGTTTATTTGTTTTTTGTCATTTTTAAATATTTACCAAATATTTAGTCTTTCCGGTAGCGCAGAGATTAGCGTGCGCACATAGCAATCCGGAGCATGTGGGTTCAATTCCCAAATATCTCGATTTTTTACAAACAAAAAAATGTAGAACTGAATGTGCATTGATTTGAGCAATTTCCTGACAAACAATTCTCGTGAAAAAATAATTTGTCAAGACATCTTCACATTGCGAAGATACGTATGCTTCACTTTCAGATTTGATATCTCCGCACTGTGTAGATACATTTGCTCTACCTTAGGATTTAATATGGTATATAAAAAATACTATTCTATACTAGGAACATTTACTGTCGCTTTTTAAATAAAACTAGTATTTACACAAATTCAAAGTAATCGCAAAGATTTCTAACTTGTGACATAAATTGCGATTGTCAAACTAGTGATAGACAAACTTTTATTTGACACCACTATAAATTTGATTGTGAATCATAATTTCATACTGTTTGATTCACCCACTACATAACATCTTGTATACTATACTCATTCCCTTTCTAACTACGTAATACAGATTCTGGACACATTTACATCTAAACTTGTGTATCTTTGTTCCTCTTACATCCTTTACTAATTGAGGGCCGAACGTGCTTAAAGAGAGACCTTGGGACAGTATCCGATTGAGGCAATTTATTTTGATAGGTCAGTGGTTTATTGAACACCATGGCTTTGGTACGTACGTGTTTCTGTCACGCTCATAATGTCAAAAACTCTCGGTGGCATGTAATATATTAACAATATTTATTATAAGATACTAATCTAATATTTTTTCACGTGTTTTTTTACGATTTCCGATCAATGTTTTGATTCCTTTAATATTATGATAATTTTATATAATATTTTTACGTTTATTATTTTTTAATATTGAAAAACAATCATAACAAAAAAAATTAAACTTATATAAAATATTTATAAATTTACAATCTTTCATTTGAATTGTTAGTTTAGAGCAAGGTCTCAACGTTGACATCTTTTTATATACTTAAACGTTGTAAATGTATTAGTTTGTGTATAAACTATGATATAAATACATTAAAAACATGCAGCCTAATGATGCCGAAAGACGAAACAAGAAACGGCTGGAAATTTTGCAAATTGAAAAATAAGCTGTTAAGTTAACTTTAAGACTTATGTTAATTTTTCGTACAATCTTTTCCATATTTAACTATATTTTCGGTATATAATAGGTTACGGTCGACACCTAGAGATTGGAGGCTAGGAGTTGTTTAAAAATGCATAGCTTTAGAATTACCCAATGGGTTGAGCAATTAAATGACTCGTCAGTTCTTATGAAAAAAATCAATTATAAGCCAGTTGTGAATGCGGAGATACGGAGAGAAAAACAGATTTCAATATAATTAAATCGTCATATCACAGACAACCATCTGTAATAAATATTTGTAAAAGTATTTTTCGTTGCCCTTCGGTATATTGAAGTTGCAGAATAAACCACCACCGTCAGAATAACATAAATAAGCCGAATTGTTGGAATGGTGCCGAAGACATCAAGGGCATCATAATCATGCGGGATAATGAGCAGTGCCTTGAAAAACAAACTATAAGTTATTGCCCAGACAGAAAAATAATTTATTTA
Organism: Rhyacophila evoluta; assembly: GCA_022683975.1. NCBI lineage: Eukaryota > Metazoa > Arthropoda > Insecta > Trichoptera > Rhyacophilidae > Rhyacophila > Rhyacophila evoluta. The sequence goes on from JAGVSQ010010255.1 coordinate 10,070, forward strand.
CTTCAATAAAATATATACGGGCACTAAGTGATCAGTAATACATCTTTCTTATTTGTATTTCTAAAATATGAATCTGAACAAATATATTATATTTATCATTATATGGTATAATTTTAAGAAGTTAAAATATAGAAATTAAAACATTGTAATCTAGTAAAGTTATAAATTATACGATTTGGCTTTTGCTTTTCATTTAACAGCGAACAATATGTAACCATGTTTTTAACCACTGATATGATATGACACATAGAATATTTGTTTCATTTTTCAATCTTATTAATTGATAGTTTTCTCGATGTATATATAATACGTATATAACAATGCATAGAAATGAATAAACCGAGTGTAATTATTTTGAAATCTAAATAAAATTTCAAATAATATTGTTCATATTTAATGTCCATTAAACAACTTTCATCCATAGTAATTATAATTTATGATATTATAGAAATCTTATGCTCTTAAAAAAAATATTTTAACAAATTTGTTCCTTCGTACGCATGTGCTTTTGTCTCGAAGGCTGTGTGTTTAAATCGCACAGCTAATAAAAATTATTCAAAATTTTAAGACGTCATACTGGATATCTAATAGGTTGAAAAATTATTTCACAATTACTTTTCGTAATAAATTTGTCAAATATTTACTTTATAAAATTCCATATGCTCCACTTTTTAAGCTGCCATGCTAAAAAAAAGATCGCCATTATACCACAATATTTTAAAACAACAAAAAATCGAGAGCATTATGTTACAATTATTTTAAACATGACTTTAAACACTTTACAAAAATATCCCAAACACTTTTGCTGAAGTCAATGCACGCGATTCTCAAAGATAATTGTTTATCGAGAAAATATTGTTGCTCTTGGCATCACTTGCGTCAAATAGCTCCCGGCATTTCCTGTCCAAAACTTTATAGAGGTAAAACAAAAAAGACAAGGTCGCTTTGTCCAACAGGTGATTCACACTATGGAAATAGTTTGACGGTGGTCTATCTTTTCTATTAAATTGTTGGTTTGTCAGAAGCTTGTAACCACTTACTGTTGTGGTCACGGAACACGTCTTTGTCGGAATCAAAATAATTTGACACATTGTAAACACATCGTTAAATGTTATTTGTTATGAATAATTATTTAGCATTTCATTACTTATTATAATATTTACAACATCAAAATATTGACACAAAAATTGCCATACAAATTCAAACAAATTTTGTCTTGTAAATCATTAAACGTAAAATTATACCATTAATGTTTTTAATAAAATAGTACTAATTTTAAATTTTATATCACTAATTATTTATTAATTAAAATTTTCAACTGACAAAAGACCAATAATGCGTTTTTTTTTGCTTTTATAATCATCATGATATAGTTAATAAATCGACATCAAATCTGGCTCAAGACCAAGTGTCTTCCATATTATATGCATATATTTTAATCTAAACTAACACAGCATGCGCCTTGTAAGATCTTTGAAATACTATCCATAACCAATGTATTCATTTAAAATTAAATAAAATTAATAAATAATAGAAAATAAGTTTTTAATTCATATCTGCATGTTAGGCTCAAGAAATTAACTTTGGAGATCCAGAAGATTTTTTTATTAATTAATATCTTTAAGTTCTGCGTCGTGATACATCAATAAAAATAAGACATTGCTTAATAATTTAAATTACACTTACCCTGACATTTACTTTTAAAATAAATAAATAAAATACGTGTTTAACCCAATAATATAATAGAAAATCGGTTTCCGGTGGTTTTAGTCACACAACCCTTGTTCGGTCCATCTTGTAATTGCTCTTATTTCAAAAACACGTGATCACTTTTTCTAACATTTTATTTTTTATTTAAAAACATCTTTTTAACCCTTTAAAACCCATCTAGAATTTTTATTGTAAAAACAATCTGTACAATGGGGATGTGTATTATGTTTGAATTACTTATAATCATAACTGAGAACACTGTTATAAAGACAGCGGTGATTTAAAGATAAGTAACTTAAAAGTCTTAAAGCTAATCCATTGGATGGAGATGAATTAAATCATTCATCATTTCTGGATCGTGAAATAATTTAGATTGTTTGATAAATAACGACTGACTCCAACATTGTAAGCTCGTTACTTGACTTTTTAATTTGCAAATTTAAGTCGTTGTAATTTTTTTTATTTTCAGTACATTGAAAGTATTGATATCTTGTAGTATATTGAAAGTCTCTATAGTGGCCAAAAATGTGCGCGCTTCCGAGCCAAAGTTTGCGGCTTCAAATCACACAGTTGAGGTTTTTTTAAGCCAAAGATACGAAATTGAATATCCATTGAGATGAGCAATTGGCAAGATAAGTTTTTATTGTGAATACTTCATACTATGTGTGGTCATCTTCAATTGTTAGTATATATATATGTTCCACAGCGGATATTTAAGTAAGATAATATAAGTTTATTTAGATTCAAGTTGCACTATTGACATCGTATTGGTTTCTGAATAAATATTACAAGAATTTTTTGCAATAATTATTAATTGCTTAAAATAAAAGTTTCATGAGACATTTTATCTACATTTGATTAAATCAGAGCTCGTTTAATATACGTATTACAAACATTTTGGCAGCCAAATACATATATATTTACAGACATTAATCACCAAATAATATTCAATATATAAAGGCCAGTTATTCACGTATGAACATAATAATATATATTTAATCAGTTAAATCAGTTAAAAATCAGTTAAAAATGTATATACATATTTAATAAATTCAATTTTTTTTTAAACTGGTAAACTTCCATATGTGAGATCACTGTTAGCAACTCAGGTTTCGCCTTTCGGAATCTTCAGGCTACATTATATGTGGGAAGTGAGCGAACATATAACATACTAGTTAATATAACATAGTAGTATGTTAACCCGCCGTTAATGGCGAAACCCGGGTCACTAACAGTGATCTCACATATGGAAGTTTACCAGTTTT
>JAGVSQ010010256.1:0-13043 GCA_022683975.1 Rhyacophila evoluta
CATGAAATAAGCAAAGGATGTCGTCAACGTACCTAAACCAATATATAATACCCCCAGTTTCATTTTTGTTACCATGGATAATCGATTCTAAATAATTCATATAGAACTCGAATTCTGTTATGATAAAATATCAACCTGATGAGGATATACTTAATATATTAATTAATATATTATTAAAATTTTAACCTTAAATAATAAATATAAAATAATAATTGTGAAATCATATCACGGAGTCTCAAGATTTACAAAAATGGATCGTTTTAATATCAAGTGATTAGAATTGTCAAAAGGTGCACATGTTTTATGGGGTAATATCATATAGGGTTGCCACTAAATATTCAAATTGTATTATTTTTAATTCAGCTTAATTAAAATACTCGCTTATCACAAACGCGCCGGCAACTAGGTAACTTCTTGGTTCTGACTTACCAAAATTAATCTGGTGCTCAGGTGACAAGGGAAATAATAACGAAGGGGACCATTGTCTTTAGTTTTGATATCGTAGATTCGATCCAGTAGTGTGAAACTTCAAAAAATGCATGTCTGGATACCCAATGGATTGATTGATTGAATAAGAACAGATTCTTATAAAAACGACGTGTGTATCAAAATAATTCACTACGTTGGGCAGATGTTGCAATTAATTAATTACTAAAAATAAATTTACTATTTTTAATAAATAATGTAAGCTCTCGTAAATTAAAACGTCATTAATAAGTTGAGTTTATTTATTTAATCGATGGTTATTATTTTTACAATCAAAAAATTTTACAGTACAACGAAAAAATTACCCTTATAAAACTGTTTTACTTTGAAAGCTTACAATATTTTAATTGACAATGGAACAGCAAAGGGGAAGCCATTATATAAACAACTATGTTACATAATTGTCAATTCTTTTAGATTTATGGTGATAATCAATATTCACTGATTTTTTATATGATATATTATGACCCAATTGTTGATATTAATGATGTTTGGGTTTCTTAGATAAAATTTATAAATGGCAAAACAAGCTTAATTGCCATGATGGCCAGATAGTCGTGTGCCAATCCTATCGCAGATCAGAGTGGGTGGTTATCAGCTGTAGGCGACGGTCTAGGAATAATGAAATGAGAGTAGGCAGGAGGAACATACATGGCGATGTCCGTAGGAAGCGCGTAAGAATAATATGGCGACATTACAGAATCAAAGGCGGCTGTTGTGCTTTTTGTGACACGCATCAGCCGTCACCAATGTGGGTTTCCGAACTGAACGTGCGCAGTGAACCTCCGGCTTGTGAACAACAGTCCCTTCATTTCTTTACATCGTGCAGAACGATCCAACGTTGCTGACCACTTTCTTTCCCAGCTATTTTTTTCCTTCTTATTTAGTCTCAATTATATCATTTTTCAATTTTATAATTTTAATGGTACTGTACGAAGTCAACTAAAATCTAAAATTAAAGCTATTTTCTTTTATATTTGAAAAACCACACAGTTAAGATAAAGAATACAATTATCATAACAAATAACTTTTTCAAGGTCACCCATTAAGAGAAGAAAACATTAAGAGAATGTGGAAGCGGACAAAAAAAGAATTAATAAATTACATTTACCATAAATAATAAATAGCATAAAGCATATAAATTATTGGTGACATGACAAAAGTCTAATGGGTGAAATCCCCCTTCATATTAGCTTAAGTAAATTTACTTTTCTTACCATGTCTGCTATGAAAATGATACATATAGATCTCAATAGTATGAAGAGGACTATTCAAGGAATGGGGTAAACATATTTCGATATCCGCACTGTTATGGTTTATTTTAATAGATGTTTTTAAATTGTGTATTTTTTCTAAAATCACACATGTCGATTTATGTCAATATAAGGTCTCGGATGCGGCCCAATGCTGTAAACAGTGAGACCCCGGCATAGTGCTTTGTTTTTTGAACACCGTTCACACTGTATCTTTTACCGTGTGGCGTAGAATACATATCACACAAAAGTAAATTTAATTGATTTAATAAAAACATTTACGATAAAATGTTTAGAGCAGCTGCAAAGTAGGTGTGGTCGCATGTGTATTATAAAATACATATATTTTTATGACATAGGTACCCATTAATTTGTTTGCCATATAATATGTAATTTTAAAATGATTTGTTTTCGATAAAAGATATTTTGTCTTTTGTTAAGTCATTTCAGATTGTGAAATATAAAAAAAAAACAAAACAAAGTCACGATTGTGTTCGTGATATTATACGAATTTTTTAGAGTAAAGTTTTGTTTTAACTGTTTTCAACCAGAATTAATTATCAATCAATTAAAAACTTATCTTTTGTAACTTCGGTTTTCAAAGATGCTGGAATCCCAGTGGTTGGACGAAAACGCAAGTAGAATTAAATCTCTCCGGAGGCATCCACAACGCGTGCACTGGCACCGCTACATAACTTTTAACGTAACAGGTAACTATTTTATTAATGTCGCCAAATTTCTGCAAGCACTGAATTTGATATAAGAATATGTTTTCAAACCGTAACATGTGTATCCTATGTAGCAGAGAGGTTAGTGTGACGACTCGCTATGAAAATAATGATGAGAAATATATAGATAATACGGGTTCGATTCCCAAATCTGTTGATTTAAACAAAAATAAACGAAAATGGAGTATGAGATGCCCATCGGATTGAGCAATTGTTTGACAACTAATCTTTGTGGAAAACAATCTATTAAGACATGTCTTCACATTGTGGAGATTTATATATATATATATACTCTAAATTCGAAGTGGATATCTTCATACTTTGTTGATCGATACGCTCCACTTTCAGAACGGACATGGTAAAAAAAGTGCGAGTCTTCCGATCTTCCGATCAGATGCCACAATTCGCTACCATACAGCAGCAGTCATAAAATGCATTTGGATTGGTTATACTGAGAATATGTTTAAAATAAATTAGTATGGCAGTTAAGGGATGTTGGAATTCTCTGGGATAATCCAAAACGATTGGTTAAGTGACAAATAATTCTGACAGTATCTCGAAGTGGCCATATTCTCCACATATTAATAGGATGTGGTTGAAAATCTATATTATATGGTTTTATTAAATAAATTATAAATAATTATAACTAGTGCTCGAGTCAAATGAATAATTGTTGACAGTATGCCACATCTCGAATGCATCTAAATGCATTTATATTTATATTTTCTCGCTTGCCTGACCATAAACATGTGAATTGATAAATTAGCCGACACCTACTGATAATAAACATATTCTGGTCTATATGAAGTGATTAATAATCTAAAATAACTCATGCATTGATGATTGGAAATTACAGAAGCAGACAGAAATGAGAACTAAAATTCTAATGTATTAATTTATATTTACTCATGCAACGTACAATAATAATATAATCTTTCTTCAACGCAACATTGTATTGATGCAGTTGGAAACGGAAGGCTATTTTGTTTCTTAATTTCGTTAGTACAATTAATATCAATGTTATACGGACATATTTCAATTACAATTCTTTCCTAAAAATAACAAGGATTCGTTATCGTCAGACATTGTTCGAAACCATACTTGTGTACTTACATTCCTTAATTCCAATAAATATATCCTACAGATAGTACCCGACTTTCAGACCACCGGAATCCCAACTATCGGTGTAAGAGGCTCTCCGAAGGCGTCCACAGTCCTAGCCAGTTCTAATGTTGCTGCATGAATTTAAGCAGGAGCATGTATGGTTCGTTCTTTTTTCTTCAATCTTTACGCAAAATCAAGCAAACCGCTTCACTCTCAAAATTGAAGCAGGGGTCTTTTTTAAGTTTCATGCAGATTATATAAGACATACACATTTTATTTACGTTTTTCAATCAAAAATAGTAATATAGTACAATATTTCTCGTTGGGATATTGATACACATTATGTTGTACATACAACCGAAAGATACATCTATGTGTGAGTTTAAAAAAATAAATCGTTTTGAAAACAGTTCAGGTACTTTGAAACTGCTCATCTCCAATTTAAATCTTGTCGTAGTTAAGATTGTGAATAAAATAAACTAGAATTAAAGTAAACTAATAGCATATAATACGATATTAAAATGTATTTCTTCCTCAGTTTGTGTTAATTTTCTAACATTATAACATGGCATTTATCACCAAGTTACATAATTCCAAAAAACTGCTCTCACGCATGCAATAATATAAAGCTTCGATCCACAAAGTATGAGCTATAATTTAAGATAATTATTAGAAAAAAAATAAGGATCGTTAAATGAGTAGTTTTCAAATAATACATCACCTTTATCTACATTTTCAATAAATAGATTATTTTCACCTGATCTCTTTACAATCTGAATAGATGAATATAATTATTTAAATTCTAATCTGGGTCATATTGATATATTTCTATTAATTTTAACTGGAGTATGGTTCAAACGCAATTTCTGAAACTTCCGTATTTGACGTGAATATCATACGTAACTATCATTTTGAGTTTCTTGTAGGCTTCACGATATCAGACCTCCACGATATACCGAACAAAGACCAGGCGTAAGAACAGGGCGGACGGATGGTGGACACATCATTGACTAAGCACGCTTGCTTACTGTATTTAAAAAATAATAAATTTTCAATAGTAACAACGCATTTATTTCGATTTATTTGTAGGGTACGAGTATGTATCACTTCGGTAGCAGAATTGATCAGCATGCGCGTTTTGGCACTAGAGGTTACCAGTTCCAATCTAATAGCTGTATAAAATACATGTATCATGACAATTATTTACATTATGGAGATCCATATAGTTCACATTCAGAGCGGGCATAGTATAAAAATACATATATAATTTCACTCGGGTAGAATATATTGAGAGCCGAAGCAATTTAATTTACATAAGGAGCAATAACTATAGTATATGAATTTGAGATATTAATCATCTTTTGGAAAGTGTACTATAAAACCGATCGTAAATAAAACAGAGTTGCAGTGCGTCTTACATAAAACTTGCAGAAGAGTCTGACAAGTCGAAAGTAAAAGAAGAAGAAAATAAATAATCTTTTTTCGAACAGGTTTCGGAATCTTCCACGTTTTCACGACTCGTCTTGTGAAATACAAGCGGTAAATTAAATATTATGAATCAATAAAATACACGGTGCCCCAACGCTTACAAACAAATTTCGCTAGTTAATTTATTAAAAATCACGTGTTATTTAGGATGTCATGTATTTATTTACTATGTATGTGTTCAAACAATGAAGAGAATATTGGCTTTTATGTACGGTATTTTTCATTAAACACGTTTTTTTTTTTACCATAACGTATCATTGGGCTGACCACCCAATGCGACAAGTAATTCTCGCGGTAAAATCTTCACATTGAATGGATCTATATATTCCACTTCTTGAGTGGGCATCTTCGGATCAACGAAATCCATATGCCCCACTTTCGGATCAGGAATTGTAGTATACTTTAGAATTCCAATACTAGTAGGAGCCACTGTGTAGAATAATCTACACTGTAAATTATAGCTCAATTTTATCCGAACTATATTCTATATTTAAGCTAGTACCATTTTAGTTATCATTCTAAAAACAAATTATTATCAATATTTAATAACATACTATAATTAGTCAAGGGTGCCTCAAGGAATGTAATAATGCTAAACAGTTAATATCGGAGAAAAAAGGCTCTTGCGGTATATTTTGAGTGCTAAATTGTACATGTAAATGCAACATAATAAATAAAGATTTTTGTAAAATATTCATCGAGATAGGCTAAATATTCAATTATAAAGATTTATTATACGAGTATTCAAGATAGATATTTGATCACTTGAAAATAAACCATAATAAATAAACAAATAATAAAGCGGTACAAAAAAAATCATTTCTAATTTGACATAGTAATTAAATAGTGTTTTCTGCTAATTTTATAAAAGTTTTAACGAAAATATTTAAAATTAGAATCGTGACTCTTAAAATTGACAATAAGTTTAAACAACAAAATATGTTTTTTTCTGATTCATTATGTTTTAAGCACCGTGTACATACTTACCTATAACGCGCCGGCATAGTTTTAGGTAAATGGACAGAAAACAATAAAGTATTTAATTGAAGAAGATACGGCAATGATAATTAGCATGTGCCTTTTATTGCTTTCTTATGATATATGTGGGAAATCGTTATGACTTGATCCGAGAAAGGTCAATGACGATTTATAACTGTTCGTGATCGTAATTTTCCACAAATTCCATTGCTTTTATTTTTATTCAAACTTACCTTCAATTGGATGTAGTTAAGCAGAAGACGTCCAAGCCACAAATTGAAATTTTTCATTTTATTGCATATTTATACTTCGAAAACATTAATACTTTACTATGACAAAGATGCAAAATCAGAAATATGCCCACAGAAGATGTAATTATTGTTTTTTCTAACCCCCATATTAACAATTTACAAAAAAATATATTTCTGCAAATCGTCCATGTAGTTTGAACATTTTCGGCGTGTAAGTTTAAATATTAGGTTACTTAATTACAAATGAAATTTTCACCATATTAATTCTTAATTATATTAATTATAATAATGCTACTTTCGAACGTTTTTTCAATAAATATCCGTATTTATTATTGTATTATATTGTATCGATATATTTTTAAATAAAAATACACTAAATACAACCATGGTTATATGGACAAAAACTAATAAAATATTTAAAAAAATAAAAAAAAAACCCACAAAACATTCAATAATAAGTAATACGTCTTTGAATAATCTAGTAATCCGTAAAGATGTAGTATATGCCATGTAAGTATTTAAATCTCATGTTACAGTTTTAATAAGATAGAAGTATTTCTGAAAAAAATCAATCGCGTTTTACTCGCAATCGATAGATTGTGGCTTGGACGTTTTTTGCTTAACTACATCCAGTTAAATCAGTGGATTTTAACAACTCACATGCTTCTTTTTATAATATATTTGTAGCTATAAACCGACTAAAAAATCAAACGGCGAAAATTGGTTGAAACTTCATAATATGTATATAATATATTTTTAATGTTTCCCTCTTTTTGATTTAATATAACATTTGATATTAATTTTTACACCTCAAATTAATTATGGAAACTCGATAGTGCTCGTTGTATTTTTTTATGCAAACAGATATATATATGTATGTGACTATGCGATTTCCAAAATAATTAATAGTGAGTATGTTTAACTAAATTATAAAATAAGTTCTTCTGATGATTATATAACAATGCCATATGAGAAATATTGTAAAATAATTACGTGCATGTTGAATTAGTCTACAAAAATATCAAATAGGCATAAACTTACAATCAATCTTCGTTGATATTAATCTTCACATTGGGGAGTTTCGTGTACTATATTGTCTATTTCCGGGGTGGCCATCTTCACACTGAAAAAAATACATGCTCCACTGAACGGACTGAACGGACATGGAAAAAATCTAATGAAAATTATTTTGATTATTTATATTTAAAAAGATTTGGAACCTGTGAACCACAAATACTCATGAAATGCCGTTATAGATATTTTCAAAATTTTAATAATCATTTCGGAAATGTCAAATTGACAATAAAACCACCCATGCGTGCCAAATTCATTAAAATATTATAAAGTATGTTATAAATGTCAAAATAAATTAAGATAATACCAAATACGCATATATTGACATTATGAGAAAGTGAAATACGAATTCTAAAATAAAAAACAACTAATTTAAAACTTCTAATTTCGGCTTTATTGCCATATATTATAAATCTTTATGTATAATCTATTTTTTATCTATTGTACGCCTGTTTCAATAACAAAATGTATATCTATACATACTTACATAGTGCTATATTATTAGTATTACAACCATAGAGTTAGGAATTACATTGTTGTCACAGGTGGAATATCGTTTTAAGACCTATGGATTAAGTTGACAACAGGTGTTCGGGAATTAGTCGGAAACTGCGCGAAACTTCACACACGTTGGTATTTATTACAAATCTCTTCGTTGTAGTTCATAACACATATAAAACATACATAATATGAACTTTCGAAATTCAAATTGACATTAGACAAATTTAGGTTAAATAAATAAGTCCGCCATTGTTATTATTTTAGTGTCAAAATATTTCCATGACAACATACTGATCGTATTAGAAATATAAATTTTATAAGTGGAACAATGCCAATTTATAAACAGCTTTGACATGATAATATTAAATTATATTTAAAGCATAATAATGTCTCTATAAATCGAATTTCGCGGGATGAATAGATATTGCTTTGAAGTTTACAAATACGAAGATATTTGAGACATACAGGTGTACTAACTAAAATTCAACTACATATTTTTAACTCCCGGCAATTTATAGAGGTAAAATTGTATTGAAAATAACATCCAGGTGAGAAATAATTAATTTGAATCGCAGATGATTAAATTAGAGATGTAACGACTTTGAAGGGAACGGAATAGACATTTTATTCAAATTATATATTATTTTTAGCTGTCAATGTTCGACTTGTAGAGGTTTTTATGTGCAAAAAATCGTTTTATATTTATAAAAGGAATAGAATATGAAAAATATTGACATAAAATTTAATTTTCAGAATGGCGTGTTGATTATATGTTGCTTAAATCTTAAATCCGTCCAATAGTATGATAATTTAAAGAATGACCCTAGTTATGATCAAAAGAATTCACCTAGAATGCGCAGGTGTCTATAAATAAATGTCTGAATACCGATACAAATCTATTTCATAAATCATATTTCCGATTTAAATAAATACAACTGAGTACAAAGGCAATACCAATTAATAATCTGTCAAGAAAAAAACAATTAAATTTTTCTAGATTTATTTTTACAATAAATATTAATAGTATTGATTATAATTTAATAATGTTCTCAAAATGTGTATTAATATATTAATATGCCATGTCAAGACATTAGTCATTATAGTATCATAGACAAAGGAAACTAAAATTAAATTAAAAAAAGCATTTTTAAATTTATAACCAATACGCAGTTATAATCGAGCATATTTCTATGATTTCACAAGTTACAGAGTCGATAGTTAATTATTTTTTTAATTTGGTATTTGTTTAATTGTGAAAAAAATGATATTTTGTACTCTTTGTAGAAAAACATATCGATTTTTGAATGCAATAACGTCATAATCCAAAAAAGACATTTTCTCGATGACACTGACAGTCGTTCGCCGATCTTTTAGTATTCTACCAAACCATGCCAGAACTCCATAACTATGTCAAATACATCATTACAATGATATTTTAAGATGTGGAAATTCCATCGGAAGAAAGGGCAAACAGGATTAAAGCTATTCTTTGAATTATAGAGAATAATAATTGAACTAGGTGTATCAATAGCCAATTGGCCGATCACATCATTCTCAAGATCAATGTCTAAATGTTATATATATATTTTAAATTTTTTATGTATATTTCATCACTTACCAAATTCTCAAAGCCATGGCCTATACAGTGACATATTAAATATGAAATGCTCTTTTAAAGTACCTGTTGTATCTCAGAAGCAGCTTCCTAAAACATTGATTAGCATTTACTAGATTATTTATAAATTTGATTTTAACTACATGCTATAATTAAACGTTGATTATTTTTTTTAATTTCTTTGTTTTTTATCATAATCGATTCGAACGTGGAGTAATTTGCAATTTAAATATATGTTGTGACAGATAATTTTTCAGAAGAATTGATTATCAGATAATTGCTTCAAAATCCATTTTTTTTAAGTCCAGCAGATGTGGGAATCGAACCCTCCTTGCTGGAGGAAATAAGGGCGCATCTTGTACACTCTGATAATGACGTCATACTTGGTGTACAAGTATACGGCAAGTTGATTAGAATGGACGGAAATAAATGGACAAGTGTATCTAATATATAAGAAAGTACGACTGAAAACGTTATGCCTGAGTAAATGCAAATATTCCGAGTATGGTCATTGCTTTTTGAAGCGGTATAGCGGAAAAATAAACAAGAATAGTGAACTCTCTAAGATCTTACATTATTGCAAATATATTATTTATTTTATGATCATATGCAAACGCAACGTCAGGTATTTACATATAAGATTATTTTTTAAACTACGTTCGCTTCGAATGTGGAACATATGCATATCCACAGTCTAATGACGTGTTTTAACAGATCAGATTTATTGATTTCTCAAACACTGAGACGTATTAATCAATACATTTCCAGTAAAAAGCCTACTCAATCCATGCATTTAAACATCGCACTTTACGGTACTCAACGAAGGCTTAAAACGAATATATGCTAAGCTATCTGGGGATACGGTGGCATAGCTTTGTCCGGGATGAAGAGATAAGAACACGAAGCATGCAGCCATTTGATAATACGTGAGTGAATCTATTATACAGTATATTACTTGACTCGACCACGCGTTAAGGATGCCTCAAGAGAATCCCAACCTAATATAGAACTAAAATTGAATGAGAGTACTAGCTATCGATAAGAAGTTTTTGCCATGCCATGAAAATTATTTGTCTGTATTAATTTCGTCATCGGTCAATTCTACAAATGAGATCGTTTTGAATGCGTCCAAGTGACGTGTCACTGAGCAGATCTCGATTTTTGAATCTAGTATTTCTAAGTTATCATATTGTGACGTGTATAAGCCAAATAGTATTTAGAAATATAAACTAATTCATACATTATATTTGATTTAAAAGGTAAATAAAAAAAACAAATAATGAACTATACACGTTTATTGATATAATATATTATAAATTGATTTTGTGTATTCTACATTTCACGTTGTTAATGGATTTTATAATAAAATAATTTATTAAAATATCTAGGAAGCATTAGAACAATGGATCAATACATTATCATGACGTGTCAAATCATGTAATCAACTCTATTTTCTATTAAATAATTTAGCACTCGAGGTTAATGTATTGAAAAATATTTTGCTATACATGTGATATTAGGAAATATAAAATATGAAAACACGATAATGAATTTTAATAAAATAATAAAAATTATAGCATTAATTTGAATTATCAACAGCCTTCTACGCCAACGTAGTCTTGTTCAAATAAGTGCTTCCCAAAGTCATTAGACACGTTATATTTTTTAATGTATTTTTCATCTGTATGTTATTTGTGATAATGCACGATTGTGCGATATGATTGAATAGTGATGTGAAAAGATTTGAGAACATTATTTTACTCTTTTTTATCTTCAATGCCTGTCTGTTATCTCGGAGACAACCACTGCTCCTGGATATTTAGCGTCGTCAGAGGTACAAAATAGTCCACTTTAGATGTAATTAGTGACATTAATAGTTTTTTTTTAAACTTTTTTTTGTTTAATTTTAAATGCATATAGAGAGTGAAATACAAACTTGATAAACTAATATCAGATATATCTGAACTACTATAGGAAAGTTTGTGCAGTTGAAATTATTTTCGTAATAAAAACGTTGGTGCTTGCACTTTGCACCCGGTAGTTGACGTCCAGCTACAGGACTTGATCCAAAGATCTTGAGAGCATCTTGAGATACATAATTTTCGTGGAAAAAACACTGTCAAAATAAGTCTTTGCAATGCGGAGATTTGATACTATTGACAACTATTTACTCGACTTTCAGAACAGATATCTTAGAAAAAACATTGCATTTTATTTTTTACCATATACGTCCAGAAACTGGAGTATATTTGTTTCCATAACGTGAAGTTGTCCTTTCCGGAAATGCAGAATCACAAGTTTATTCTATCCAGTCTTGAAGTTCAATTATCAAAATGAAAAACAATGAATCCAATCCAATTCCCCAATTTAAATCTTCAATACTAAAAGTAATTTAGAAAGTGGTATTGTCTCAATACTCGGTTTCTCTGTTAATATTGCACATGCGTTGTTATTTGAGAATAAGAAACGTATATTTAAATAGTTCAAGTAATATGTTTAACAAAACACTAACAGTTTCTTACTTCTAAGGAAGACAAGATACGAGTAGAGTGGGTTCGTATTGAATAAATACATAATTCGCTTGAAAATCCTCGTGGGAGGCTGAAATCAACAATAAACCTTGCATAGTTTTCTGACGAGCGCTAAATACCTTGACACTGTGGCTAATAAATCAGTTAACGATGTAATATAAAGACATATATCTATGACTTACCTTCGTACTGACACGTCTCTCGGTACTATTTATGTAGAATCGTCTCTTGTAGAATTATTAATTAATATAGTAACTCAATTGCATAATTTAAATAAGCGAAGTAAATTATTTTGTAATTTAAAATAATGAATAGGCTTCGATAGCCGAGTTGATAAGGTTTTAGAGGTCACTGTTTAAACTATGTAGCTTCATAAAAGTAAATATGTTAAATCAGGTGTCTAGTAATATGGATATCATATGAGTCGAGATATGAATTGAATGGATGACAACTGATCTTTCTGAAATATAATTTAGTAAAAAAATCTTCGTAGCTATCCATAGGTTCCACATTCAGAGAGAATATGGCAAAAACGAATACATGTCTGTGATGCATCTTTAGAAAATATTGTATAATTAAACATAATTAGTTTGGATAAGCGGCTGAATTAGTAAGGGTGCCCATAAGAATATTTATTATATAACCTTTTATAATAAAAATATAAAAGTTAACCACTATTTATATTCAAAGACGGCGCAAATGAAACAATGTAAAGATGTAGTCAATTTTTCGAAAGAAAATTGTTTGTCGCTTATGAATACATATTTAACCATTTGAATGCTAAGCAACGATATATAATTGTTTGCGATAACAGCGAGAAATTTCAACAATCGCTTTGTGTATATGTCAAGAATGTCACGCATAATGAATGAGAAAAATAGTACGTTCAAAAATAAAAGAATGTCTTTTTCAAAAATATTATTATAAATGGTAACATTTCTCGTTACTATTTGAATTAGATCATAACACCGAAAGAATTAAAATATCTAATATATAAAAGTCAAAATATGTATGTTCGTTCGTTCGTTTGTCCA
>JAGVSQ010010258.1:0-13042 GCA_022683975.1 Rhyacophila evoluta
ATACTGGCGGGCGACAGAGATTCTTGGAGGCGGCACGTGGTGTCCATATGCTCCAATTAGGGAGCGAACATGAAAGAATAAGAAGAATTTAAAATCAATTTCCATCAGTCAAAAATATTAATTAAATAAATTATATGCTTTTTATCATTTTCGAAACGAAAAAAAAAATACAGATATGTGTAACGTGAATAAACTTTGTGGTGGTTGATTGTTAGACATTCGTCGAAACATGTAAAGGCAAAAGATTCCGATGGACTAATGTTATAATAAATGTCGCAAAAAAATATGGACAATATTGCTAACAGAATTACACTTTTTTGTTTGTTTTATAATAGAAATAAATATCCACTATAATCGTTTTTGTTTGAACATGATAAAGAAAAAATTGCAATGGAAGATATTAATAAAAATCGTTTTTATAACTCGATTACTATTATGACAAAACACTATTATTTATTTTTAATATAATTAATTAAAAATATATTTCTCAAGCTTTATCTATCATATTTATCGTGTTTTATTTATTGCGAGTATTATTAATTTATATCGCGTCTGATTGATGATTTGAAAATGATTCGCATGGCTGTCAAAATGATTACAATGTGTCTCATCGCCGCTTAAAAAAAACTAAAGCCGCAGTATAAACAATGGGAGGAAACACAAATTGCGTATCATTTCACACCCACAAAAATGTAATCAGGAACTATCAACATTATTACAACAGAAGTGTGTGACGAAAAAACAAAGAAATACAAACATACGTATAAGGTGCTCCAGCTAGCAGGATGCTAAAGCCTTTTTGTAAATCCATATCCTCTCCTCTGAAGCTATTTTAAGTTTACTTATAATTTGGCAATTTCATTCCAACCACCACAACTTGGATCTTATATAAAGATAATGACCAGTATCGCGCCGTGGGTAGGAAGCTTTCTGTTAACACTAAAAGATATTGCTCCTCGAACGAACAAAATGTATCGGCAGGCGAGTCATCACTCAGATATTTTAAATCTTTTATCTCCCCGGTTAGCGTAGTTGGTAGCGCGTCCTACCTAACGATCCGGGGAATGCGGGTTCGATTCCCCATCTGGTCGGAAATTTTAAAATCTGAAAATGCAGGACTGGATACCCAGTGGGTTGAGCGATTGTCTGACAAACGATTCTCGTGAAAAATAATCAGTCAAGACGTCTTCGCATTGCGGAGATCCATATACTCCACTTTCGGAGTGAACTTCTTCACACTATGTTGATCCATATGCTCCACTTTGGGAGCGAACATGGTGTAATAAAAAAATAACAATTTACAAGACATGGAATATCTTCGAACACGAAACAAAAACACCAAAAAAACTTTTTAATTCGAATGAACAAAATTTATTTACCATTTGCAGTCGCGTAATTATAACCCAGATATTATAAAATACCCTTCTTTCAGTTGACAACACATTCACATTTGTTAAATTGTTCATGAGGACCAAAAAAACCTTTAAAACAATAAATATTGGGAAATTAGTAAAGATCAAATACACTTTTTTAAATGTAAATAAGCATTGTTTCACTTCAAATTGTATTTCGTTTTCTTTAATGTCGGAATAATTATTTTTTATAAATATTTTGGCCTTCTTGAATAATTTAAAAAATGTATCATACGTGTTGTCAACTAATGGCCATCGATATTATACTCTAAAATTTGGTCTTACATGTGGATCTTTCTTTTCTAGGGTTCTGCTGTATGATGAGTTCTCTAATAATTATCACATTGTTCAGGGCCATCACGAAGAGCGAGAGAAGACGGAGAGAAGCATAGGCTCTTGAGGTGGATGGCTAATTTGTGTTTATGACAGGGGTTTGTAAAAGTTAAATACTATTGATATCACTTGCTAATTTACCTCATGTTATTGTATTTAATTTCGCATTCCTTTTCATTGGAAATATTTATCATTAAAAATTAAATATTTGAATCCACCTATACTATAATTACGTAAATATAGCTTAAAATTCCATAATATTCCCATATGAGTTGTATATGTGCGCAATTGTCTTGTATGCATTTGTCACGGAACATACACGAGAGGCCTGACAATAATTTAATATCATTGTAGATACTAATCACCAATTGCGCTCCAAAACATGAATGTGTGTATTGTGATACAATAGAATGATATGACTATGTAACTGAGGGCCACGAACAAACGTGATACTGTGATACAGTGGCGTAGCTACCGAGGAGCGGCTGGAGCAGTTTGTTCCAGGTACGCAAATCATGGGAGAAACTATTGGGGTAACGATTGCTCTTGCTCCAAGGCGTTGAATATGTAGCTACGCCACTGATGTGATACACTACAATAAATACAAGCCAACGGATAAGGTGGTATTAATAACATAAATTTATTATCATTTTAGTCCACTTATCAAATCTCGAGTATGCGTATTATGGGACACATTTATTTATAATCCTTAATCAATTTTTATCACTTCATAGTTCATAGCATTTAAAACATTATATATCCCAGTAACGCCTGCTTGCAATAAATGCAAGAACAAGAAGAGGATGCTAGTCACTTTCTGTGGGAATGTCCAAGAATTTATACGGAGCGGCAAGAGTTACTTAAGTCAGTTCATCTGACCATCAGACTTTCTTCCCCCAAAGACAAATTCCATGTCTTTTGTATGTAGTGTGTAGTATGATGACCTTTTCGCATAAATTGCTTGGCCAAATAAGTCTTCTTTTTTCATCTACCATTTTTCATTATATTCCTTTTAACTTGAGTGCGTGGCAACCTTAGTCTTGGATAATTTATATTTACTCCCGGAACATTCCTTGAAATAAGATGTCTTCTCGATATCAGAGCTCTGCGATACGGCTGGGATAAGGCCAGGTGTAAGGATGGGGCGGTGGGATCGAAGGCATATTTAGTAGTATCTTCTGCCTACATCGCAATTTCATTTGCAAAATGTGTCTGGTTAATAATTTTGCCGTCATTACAAATATTCAGATTGTTACAAAAGTTTCATAACAAATACTGTATTGTTACTTAAAATCTGTCATGCAAATTCTATTGTTGCCTATTTTTGTCTATGCATATTTTTCTGCGTAGGATTTATGTGGCTCATACTGTTGATTATTATAATACATACTATTGTATGACAGGTCCCTGGGACCGTCTTCTGCTAAGCGTGGGGTCCAATTTGGAATGCTGCCGTGAAGGCCTTTGTATATAAAATCACAAGTACTCTTCTCTCATTATCTGAAAGCGTTTCACATCCAAGCAAAATAAAGTTTATAATTTACTAAAATAAATTTTTAAAGCATCGAATTTTAACAAACAGATGAAGTAATTTTTCTGTCACATCTAATTACTCACAATGTTCGCTCCTAAAGTGGAGCATATGAATCTATACAGTATGAAGATATCCGCTAGGGTTATAACTCTTTTTTGATGTTATCATGGGAACCGTAGATTAAAACAATACAAAACTTGGTCCTAATCGAGGAATCAATCCAAAATTGTCATTTTTTTAGAAACACACATCATTTTTTTTATACCATGTTCGCTCCCAAAGAGGAGCTTATGAAACTACACAGTGTAAAGATATCCAGCCTGAAAGTGTGGTATATAAATCTCCGCAATGTGAAGACGTCTTGATAGATTATTTTTCACTAGAATTGTTTGTCAGACAACTGCTCGACCTAATGGGCAACCAGTCCTGTATTTTTGGATTTTTTAAAAATCCGATATATGGGGAATCGAACCTGCATTCCCCGGATAGCTAAGCGCGCATGCTACCAACTGCGCTAGCAGGGAGACCAAATTTATTAGTATACGTAAATATGCCATTTTTTATGATATTACTGTGTATCTGTATTGTATAGTATAAAATATTACATATAATTATAAATGTGATTCAACATCCACGATTTCATCCGAATTTTAATGACCAGATGGTATAATAGCATTGAATAAATTTAAATATGCTATTAGATAATTAAATAAACAAATAGTTTAACGTCTTAATAAGAGGTGGATCATCCTAACTTTAGAATATTACAACTAAATTGAAGTGATTTATTTTTATTTCCTATTTAATTCAAAAAAGCGTTCGAGTACTCCACTGCGTAATTTAATTTTGAGGGTTGCCAGTTAAGAATACTTTCCTCCGTTATAGTGAAATAATGATAAAGGTTGACAAATAATTGAATTATAAGTAAGTATAAATGTGTAATGATGATGGAAAAATATAAATAGTCAGATATGCAAGCACATAATAGTAATTCCATATGTATATTACATTGAATAACGTGAACAAATTCAGCCTGAATATCATCAGTTTATCGACGCACATATATTGAAGTAATGGATTCAACTCCAGCAACTGAATCAAAGTTCTGATAAGAAATTGAATTCAGGTATTTTAGCATAGATTATTAATTGCAAAAAATCTGTTAAAGTATCCCACACTTTACAGTATGGAATATAGATACCCGCAATTAAGTAATGCGATATAACTTGACCAAATACTTAAAATGATACATTTGAACTGAAAAGCAAGAACACGATCAGACTCGATGCAATTCAAAATTCACTAAACCCTTTCACTACCAGATACGAGTTATCTCGTCAAATGGTCTGAGTCAGCTACGCCTGATACGAGATATCCCGGCAGTCTAATAATTCGGACATTATAAATAATTTCAAGCTTGGACACATACGGACTTCTATCGGAATATTTCAAAAACATTTCACCATATTAATCAATGATTTTACCATCGATTTAACTTAAATTTTGTCAAGTGTTACAACTGACATTTTAGAGATGTGATTTCTTTGAATTTTATTTTCGCAAATTATATTTGGCGTGTTGGGTACTGCTAAGGCTTTTTTTCGGCATTGAAAATGTTAAACTGCCTACAAAACAAACAGCAATTTTGTTAAATATATTGTTTACGATATAAGTAACAATTCACATTGTATTTATATGCATATGAAGCATATAAATGTATCACAGTAATGTGAAGATTTGTTTTAATATCGAAAGATTTGTCATAAAGATTGGTAGTTAGCCAATTACTCAAGCTATTAAGCATATACATTTTCACTCCAAATACGCTGATGTGTTATGCAAAAATGAGACTATAGTCCGTGACCTCGAATGCTTAACGATTTATGAATGCGCGCGTTTGTCTATCGGATGTGTTTATTATCAACCAATAGTTATCTTATCAGTTCAATGTCAGGATAATTTATTCTTATACTGGCAACATTAAGTGATGCAAAATTCGATGACGTGGAGACTTTTACAAGATATTTTTGACAGTTCATTTTACTTGCTACTGTGATTTCCCATGTCGAAATTTTTCGTTACACAAAATGAGAAAGATTCATGTTTCATGTCATAAAATTTGATACATAATTTTTTTATATACATTAACATCAATAGATAAAGGATAAATATATACGTGTGTCGATAAATTTAATGTGAAAAATAAATTATTATACTCAGATATAAAATAGGATATATATTTGTTAATATGATTGTTATGCCAAGACGACGAAGAAAGGACATTTAGATTATAAGATTAAGATTTTAAAAAAGTAAACATAAAAACTATCATGAAAATAACATGTATCAAAATAATAAAGTTTTACGTTTTTATGTAAAGCAGGATGAAAATAATTAAAGAAGTTTTAGTATACATCCTAACATAGTGACTTCAGTCACAATTGGTATAGAATAAATAATTTTTCAAGTGGATATTTTTTCGTTTTTATATATCTATAAGAATGGATAATTTCATACCGGCTGCAAGAAATATTTCAAAATGAAATGAAAATTTTCCGAAGAACCTGAGTATTGTAGAAAATTATATGTACACAAATTGCACTAACCTGGTAGGATAATTTTCCAGCGTAAACATCAATCATAAAGCGTGGTATATATGTTAATTTAAACCAAATAATACCTGAAAGTAACGAAACTAATATTATACAATATTGTAAAAAAACTTAAAATTTCGTTATTTAAATCAATATGTAGAAAAATATTGATTTTTAAAAAATCAGGTTACATATTTTTAAAATTATTTACTATAAACTCCTGCAACATAATACATTAAGATTTCAAATTGTATTTTTGAATGTACTGTCTTCTGTACACTATCAACCACGCTACCGGGGAGATTTATACACTAATATTTTTATGTATAATACTTACATAGTATTAAGCTGATAGATTTTTTTGTGTAATATAAGAATTATCTACATGACAAATTATAGTGATATATATTTATGTTTACTTAATAGCGTCAGTATTTATAATGAAATATTCTATATTTATATCCGCAGATACGACGCAGTTATTAAAAGGCACAAGTTAATTTTTCATACGACATATTGTTTTTGGCAGCGTATATACGTTTTATGGAAGTCCGTCTTTATGCACACTGACTCCTACAATATAAACGCAGGAAGTCATAGCGCGAATGACAGTTAAGAGAAGATATTTAAGTCTGCCGGCCGGCGATAGTGAAAATACTAATCGTGCAAATTCAGTGCTAATAACAAGTAAATATACAAAAATTAGCTATTTATATTTAGATAATAACCTTGCTTCTGATTTATTGCTTGATTACACGCTTTTATCTATGGCTTTCATTCAAAATTACTAAAATAAAACGACACTTATCGTTTAATTTATGTAGATTTTTACAGTATTTACTCTTCCTGTCATCAAGCAGAAACTTAATGTCATATTTATCAACTAAACTGCGTCGTTGGTTAAGATAATATTCAGGTAATAGGCCGTAAAAACAAAGTCGTTCATATTTAAGACCGTAACTTTTGTTGTCCCCTGTCTTTATCTAATAGGTATATATTTAATTCGCTAATGTATCATAGCACTACAGATTCAATTAAAGCCAGAAGTTTATAAAAGCTCTCATACCATTATGTTATTGTTTACAAAGCATTCGTATTTCGGTATTAGTAAACACAATACAAATTGTACGTTAATACAATAATACGAATAGAACCACCTGACAGATTAGTATGTGCCATAAATCACTAACATTCTTTTTTTGATTTTTTTATTATTCTCGTGGCTATCTACACAGAAAGTTTTATGGCCTGGGTGATATTAAATTATGAAATACTTATTAAAACCGTATTGACTTGTTTTTAAACAGCATACAATAAACCAATTGTACAAAGACAATTGTTGTTTAAATGACAGTACACTTCAGCTATCTCACAATTTCATGAAAAACTCTGCATAATTCATTCAATAATTCATGGTGACTATATTATGAAACATCGAATGCAGCAAATTAACGTAATAACCATTCTAGAAAGGATAATACGATAATCATAGTATACAGTTAATAATTTCATCACTGCTTAACGTCATACATAGATCACAGTATATTATATAACTCTTTACTAAATATTACATAAAAAAATATTTATATTAATCAATTAATATTTTCGACTGATGGTGCTTGATGGAAATTGATTTTAAATTATAAATTATTTAAAACTTCATTCAGTGAATATGGAATTCACATATGGAAGTTTACCAGTTTTAAATAATTTAGAATTTATATTAATAATTTCTAATATTTTTGCCTTATCACAAATATAGTTTAACGGTTTTATTAAATATTAATTTCATTATAAAATTTATAGACTTTCAAGATGGCTAATAATATTGAAGAACTTTTGGAGATATCATCTGTACTGACTGCCGATTATCTCAATCAGAAGATGTCTGAATGGTTCGGGAAAGAAGTTAAATATACTGGACATGAGGTATAGTATTCAATTACTATGTATTTGTTCGTAAATTAAACTTATGTTTTAAACATGTATAACATAGTATACTATTATAATGAGTATTCAAAATTTAGTTAGAATGGTTATAGAATAGAGAGTTGAAGGACTCCTTTACGAATTTTCATTGATTTATCGTAACAGCAAATTTAACAATTTTTTTTTATTTTTAGTATGGTGATGGCACTGGCAAAGGAGATTCTTACCTAAGCGATATATATCGCATTATATTCAAAGGCGTAATTTTGTCACCAAAATCCGGAGAAAATTCTGAAGTAGTCATCAAAACCATCCTCAAATCGTTCCCCAAGAATATTGCCAGGCGGGTAACATTCCGATCCAGTGAATTCTTCAGGAATGAAATCAACTTTTACGAAGTCATACTTCCAAAATTCTTGGAGTTTCAAGCCACAAAGAAGATGACGAGTCCTTTCGATCACTGCCCAAAAGTATTTGCTTCAACCACAAACGGAGTATGCGATTTTCTTTGTTTGGAAGATATGAGCATCTATAATTTCAGTGGCGCTGTCAGACAAGAAGGAATCGATTACCCACATTGCCGAATAATTCTAGAGTCATTTGCCAAGTTTCATGCTCTTTCATTCGCATTTAAAGACCAACATCCTGAGGAGTATAAAAAATTAGCAGTGTTGGTACCAGAAGTTTACTACAGTAAACAACAATGGAATTGGTATAAAGGTTTCTGGAAAACTGTATGCGCAGTTGCTGTAGACGCTGTTGAAAAGGAACTGCCTAACACTAAATATTTGGCAAAAATAAAAGAATTCGCCACTGATGAGGCATTTACAAAGATGAGCGAAGCAACAGGTTTGCATGGTAAATCAGCCGTAATAAGTCATGGAGATTCATGGACACCGAATTTCTTATTGAAGTATAAAGAAGGAACCACATTACCTGTCGCTGCAAAGATGATTGATTTTCAATTGGCAAGGTCTGCATCACCAGTTTTGGACATATCTTTCTTCATATATGCCTGTTCTACAGAGAAAATGAGGATTGAATATTATGATAAGATGTTGAAGTTTTATCACGATACACTTTCCACCCAAATTAAAGAAATGGGTAGTGATCCGGAGTCCGTATACTCATGGGATGAATTTATGACTGAGATTAAAAAGTATTCATATTTTGGACTTGGCTTTAGTCTAGAGTCTACCCCAGTTAGTGTACTTGAACCAGAAGATGCCTTCGATATGGAATCTATTCAGGTATGAGCCTTTACTTTCATTGTAAAAATGCATTAATAGCTTGGAGTATTGAAAACATTAATTCAATTTGTGATTTCGGTTAACTGAGAAGAAAGAGCAAATGGTTAACAACCAATAAACTTATAAATAATCTATATTATAAACATGGGATCCGATTTGTATTAAAAATGGTGGTGTTCAGGATTGTTACCTTATGCCATAATTATTGTCAAATACCAAACATTTTCATTTGTTTTTTGCTCTCATTGTTATGAATAATGTTGTTTTTGTTTGCAATATTTGAAGACCAGTATTACATGAAAAATATTCTTAGTAAAATGAGTCCAGGTTACAGCTTCACATAGAAATGTACGAATATATCTGCCTAATTGAACAATTAGTAACCAATTCTTACAAAAAAAATACATCAACATAACAATGCAAAGATTCAAACTAAATTTCTGGTGTGATGATTTTCATACTGCTGATATCCATATACTCCACTGACTGTTCCGTTTACACATTATCAATTTTTATCTTATCCATGATATTAAAAAGCATTCTCATTAATTATGTTAATCCACTTTAAAGATAAATAATAATCATAATTTGTTGAAAAAAATTTTATCTTCTTGAAGTTTTAAGCTTCTGCAAACACTCGCTCTTATTAAATTGTTGTCTTTTATTCAATCATATGAAAAGCACTTTACATAATTATTATGTTATTTTTTATAACAATAAATAAATGCAAGACCTACAATATTGAATATAAATTGTCTCTTAACTCTTTACGTTTGCATATCCATTGTTGTACATTTTTGACCGTGAGACTTTGGATGGGAATCATGTTATAAAAATCAATGTCATAATCGAGAAGAGGCAGGAAGGGTCAGTACCAATATCAGTGCCTTAAGACATAAAAAAGATTATTCTGTTTAGCATACGTATAGGACATGATTGGTTATCTCCCTAATCTGCATATTCCTCAGATAATCAAACTGCCTAACCACCACTAATCAAAACAACTCTCTATTTTTGAGTCCATTATAAATTATTTTTTTTAAATTTACACTGGTGCAAAATGTTTATGGAAAATGAAATTAACAGTATACACCAATGTATTACATTGAGCTAAATATGACTATTTATCGTAAGGCAAATACTAAGCTTTACATGCTTAGTTTACCTATATAAGCCATGTTCATGTGTACTGCTTCCGAAACATTCACCTCTGTCGCCAATCCATTACTGGTGGGTTTTGCAGTTTTTATAAAACTTATTAAAAAACATCCGTTTTCTTTTTCAGGGAACTGAAGCAATTCGTATCGAAGAGGTATGGATTTTAAAGCCAATAAAAACGAAAGCTGGAAGACAAAGAGAGGCAGAAAATATTATGCACGCCGTTGACCGTGGATATATATAAAAAAATAATTCATAATGAATTTTAATAATAATAGATCATTAAATTATGGATACTATCCATATTACAAATTTTACAAAAGCCATTAAAAATAATTAAGATACAAGAAAAAAATGTCAGCCTGGAACTACAACTTTATAGCACTGTTATTGAAGAATCACTGACAAAACATTGGTGTTGAGGCTAGTTGGTTGAAGTGCAAGTTGTTTGCGTACAGGTGATATTTCTGTATGACCTTGAAGGGGCTGTTATTGTTGGTGGAAATGTTAATAATACCCATAATCTGGACTGAAAAATAGTTTTGTGTTTCCAGAGATTATTGGATGGCTCATGAAAACATTTCGATAACTATAAATATTACATATCACACAAAACTTTTAACTATTTCTTATAAGAATTTTAACATTATATTACTATAGTTAATTCAATTATATATTATTTGAAAAATTATATTTTACAATATACCCTTTTTGCTATGTGATATTTTTGCTATTATTTTGAAAGTGATATTAAATTAAATAATATATTTTTTGACTTAGTGTAAATGATTCATTTTTGAAATGCAATCAATTTGGCTATTATGAAGTTTTGTTTGAAAAACATTTAAATTTAACTCATATTTAAATATAACTCATATTCTTTCTATGTACTACTACCAAATATTTTATATCAACAGGTATTTTATCCGCTGAGAATTTTATAACCAATGTCATTTGGAAAACGGACAAACTAGAGTTAAAATAATTTTTGTGCTTATTTTCAATTATTTTTAAATTTGCCAATACTTTTTTTTATTTATCTCTTCAATTATTCTAATAACAGTTCAGTTGAGTGAACTATATAGCATGTAAACCAGTAGACAAAATGATTTTCGAAAATATAGTAAAACAATGAACATCGAAAAAGATGTTATACAGTTCTTTCATACAAAAAATACTTTTTCAAAATATTCTCCATGAAATTATGGTATAGTCGAATAAGTTCACTTTGGAACTACCCCCTTAATAAATATGCAATTAAAGTCAAAAGTAAAAAATCATTACACATAGTAAACATATTGTATTACAATGAATGAATAATACGAAGATCATCAAATGATCGTAACATGTAATGTTATTTACTTCTGTAAATCAACTAAAAAAAAAAAATATCTTTTTATTCCTTATTTATGTGTATTTATTTGTATTCTATATCATTTTCACCATTTACTTTCCATTGTGATATTATCGAATTCCGTTTGAACCATCCAGCATTTATGGCAGTGATGGCAAACTTTTTGAGCTTGGTGTGTCAAATTTCTTAAAAAAACTATCAACTCAGGTGCCATATCACATCTAAAAATATCTATATTTTTGTGATACTAGCTGTTAAATAATTTTTGCTCAGATCGCCAACTTTGGATCCTAAATACGTGAAAATTCTCATATTTATAAAAATAAATGGTTACGGTCAAAATTTAATGAAGTTAAGCATAAGATGTCTTAGCCACAATCTATCAAAAATTTTCAAAAACAAAGTAAGTTTTAGTATAGCTTTTATTATATTAACACTGTAATATGAAATTTAAATACTTACATGGCAAATACTACATATTTCTTAATTGCCAGATTATTGAAAAATGTACTAATTTAAAAGTTATTGAATGTTTTGTAGGTTGGACATCTGCTAATTAAAGTTTTGATTGTGTTTTTATGAATATTATATTTTATAGTTTTTGCCCATAAAACCTTGGGATTTGTCATATTTAGTGTATTTTTTTTATTTATAAATAAAACAATAAATCGATACAATTCAATACAACAATATATACGTATATTTAT
Organism: Rhyacophila evoluta; assembly: GCA_022683975.1. Classification (NCBI taxonomy): domain Eukaryota; kingdom Metazoa; phylum Arthropoda; class Insecta; order Trichoptera; family Rhyacophilidae; genus Rhyacophila; species Rhyacophila evoluta. Next base: position 12,272 of record JAGVSQ010010258.1, read on the forward strand.
TGAAAAAACATGTGAAATTGGCATTATGATAATAATAAAAATTAGCATGGGTTTGCTCAAAAATCATTTGTAATTAAATAACCTTCCATTCAAACTTCAAAGCTGAAAACGTTTAAGCCACACAGTCGTTTTGTAAATATTATTTAATGTAAATTGTTAGTATGCCTGTTAGAAAAAACAGTAATTAATTCTTCTGGGTGTATATTTCTGATTATGTCTATATATGTCTTTGTCATATTAAAGTATTGATGTTTTCGAAACATTTTAAGCAATAGCATGAAAAATTTCAACTTGTGGCTTGCATGTCTTGTGCTTAACTATATCAAATTCATGTTATCTCTTTATATGGTATTTCAGTAGATCGGTAGATCATGTCATCTTTGAAAACAAGAAATAAATTATTGAACGCTACAGAAGAACGCATTTTTGCGAAACCATGCTTATTAGTATACGTAAATATTGCATTTTTATGTAACTATTGTGTATAGACCTCTGTATTGCATAATATACAAATGTGATTGATAAAGAAACGTCAACCTTGATAATTTTCTCCTCACGTTTTCGTTTTCTGTTGGCTGCATAGATCATGTATTTGACTCCAAATATGAGTGGTTTCATCCGAAATCAGCAATAACTTCTTATTAACATCCACGATTTCATCCAAATATTAACGACGGGGTCACCAGTATTTGGGATGTGTAGAATGGAGGTTGACGGGGTCCAATGAAACACTCTCACTATATTTTATATATCGGTATATTATCGTTGACA
>JAGVSQ010010259.1:0-13042 GCA_022683975.1 Rhyacophila evoluta
TTCAGCTACTATTGTAAAATTATATATTTTCAGTCTCAATTTAATTAACAGATGTACATGAGTTTTTTAATTAAAAAAAAAACAATTTATTTTTTTGTTATTAACCTGAGAATAATATTTAAGGCTTATTTTTGTTTCAAATGGTAAAAGGAATTATAGATTATCTCATTTCAATTAAATTAAATTATTTTTTTTGTTATTTGAGATAATCTTTCACAGTATTCTCATGAAATGGAAGAAGGCGTCGATTAAAAATGATTTCATTTATTCTCTCTTTATCGTCAACAAAAGAAGTCGATTTTCTTCTCTCGAGCAATTATAAGCCACTAGTTAAATAAAATTGTTTTACGTGAAATAATAAAAAATGGAGCAGAGACGGCGACCCATTTAATATGCTTAATTGGTTAGTACAAAAGGACAAAAAGGAAGCATTAAGAGGTTATATTGGGAAGGGTGAATAACGGTTTGTCTGTAGAATTCATATGAAGCTAGAAACAAATTAATCTATGCACCGTTTTCATGAAACTTCCTGCTATACCGTCTATACTTGTTCGTCTTTATTCATTTTGTAATATTAACATCGAAGGGCAATGCATTGTTTTGATCACACAAATCGTTGCCAATATTGCAGAAACATGTAGCTCGACTTTTTTGTGAAAGTGATTTTTCTTATTATTTGCAATCTCTTATATCATTGGCACATTTTTGTATTAACAGATGTGTTTAATTTCAAAGCAGAACGCATTTATTTATTTTTGAAAAATACCGAGTGCTATTTTTAATATATTGCAACACCACGCAAGTAGACACATTTCTATGACGGGAACTGTGTGATGACGTATTTTCACGCGCAATTACGTAAAAACGTTTTAACTGTAAATTATTTATTTAATTTAATTAAATTATAACAGTTAAGAGTCTACTACTTTATTGTGTAAAACTGTTTAAAAATATTGATTTCAGCTTTAGGTTTTAAAATTAGGGAAAATTGATATTTTATAAAAAATAATCAATTCTCATTTATGTTTCATATTGTGTAAACATATCGTATAAATAAATCCTCAAAAAAGTTTATATGAAAAAACGTTTTTTGTCCCTCCTGCAAAATACGTGTTCCTGCAATATTGGCGACAATTTAAAACTACATGTAAGTTGCCTAATTTATTAGATATGTAAAACTTAATTTTCATTTATGTTATTATATCATTTATATTTATGAAACTATACGTCTAAGTTTTATATTTTTGTAGAAAAAACGTTTTTTGCCCCTTCTGTAAAATTTGGTCAACGCAAAAAAAAAAAGTATAATTAAAAGATTTGTTTCAGTTCAATATTCTTCTCAATAACCTATAAATATTTTTTATATGGGTCAATATAAAAGGTATTTCATTTTTAAGTTAAAATTTTTAAGTTTTAAGTCCATCTGCGTATTCATTCGTCACGTAACATTGTAAAAATTTCAAATGATCTTTATTGGCAAATTATTTACCATCCACAAACTATTATTTTAATAGCACATTTTCAATAGAAATTTTGCACACATATCAGATTAAATAATAAATAAAAGAAAAATAACAATTTTCCACATCAAATCAATATTCAAACGTATTTCAAAGTAGTATTCTATGAAAAAAACATGTATATTAAAATTTTATTTACTTTGATACAGAATAATCGACTAAAAATACATTCTTGAATCGATGTGTTTAATTTTATCTAATTATCTAAGTGGTGCATTTACTTTATCTAATTACACCCACGAAGATTATTTTATTCAACCATAGCTAATATTATATATATCAATGATGACATGACCGCATTTTGTGATCTTCAATTCTTCAATGCAGTTTTCATTATAATCCTCACTGCATTACAATAGTAACTTTTGAATACCTGTATAGTTTTATAATTTATTACATTTAAAGATATATTTTTATCGTAGCATAAATAGGTACTATAAATAGATAACTTAATGTCAGTATTCACTAATATTCATCTGTAATTTACGTATTTTTACAGTGCATAAAAATAGTAAACTATTCATCCAATTTGTAACGATATTTTTCTTAACATTATACGTTTGGCGAATTAGCGAGTCTTTTACGCTTAGTTTTCTTGCACTTCAAGTTACTTTTATTTTTAGACGATCGTCTGTTCTACTCCGCTGACTAGTCTATTGCTACTTGAGTTTCAATATGTAGTGTAGGATATCTCAAAATCTTGTTTCAATGATTTAATAAGTTTTATAACATCCACTGTAAAAGTCTCGTGAAATATCTCAAAAACATATTATATAATTGTATTGTAGCCGTAAATAGATGAGGTGACTGACATATGAATTAATATATGATATTGTGATATTAAAAGAAGACCCTCACTTGGTGGACCCTACTTTTCAGAAACACTTATAGAACATAAATTTGAGGTACCACCAAAATCTCGTACAAATTAATCAAATATCAATTAGTGCAAATCAAAATCGGAAAATTACATACACGCTGCTTAATTATATTTTGTCCAAAAAATGTAATTTTTAGTCCATTGGTTGCTTTCACCATATATTATTTCATTAATAGCTCTTAAAATACCATTTAATAATCACTGTTCATGAATGTACACGAAATCATTTTCTTTTGCTTAATTTTTTAAAGGAATGCAGATGATATATGTAATAACACAGCTAATTATAATGAATAATTTTAGTACACAGTATTTTGTGTAAAAATCTGTCAAAATGTCTTTAAAAAGCGAAGATTGATAGACTGTTTGGAACAAAATATTTTATTTTCAGAGATAACAGAATAAATATATATATCAAGTGATTCAGAATATTGCAAACAAAATCTACTCAGTTGCCTACAAAGTCGTATCTTTAATATGTATACTACGAATCGCTTGATGCCAAAAGAAAGATGATCAGATACTTTACTCAAATAATAATCAATATGTATTTGAACATAAGTCATAGATGGTAAATAGTTATTGTTATAATTAATATTTTTGACCGATGGTGCTTGATGGAAATTAATTTTAAAATCTAAATTATTATTTATTAATTATTTAAATTAATACAAAGGAAAATAAACTGTTCTATCAAAAAAATTTGGAGATCAATCGAGCACAGCTATTGAATCTTCCATTATTGAATGATCAGCTAATGTTTTCCAATAGTTCATTGCTACATCCAATAACTTATTAGTAAACGTATGTATAACAGGTTATTTTATAACTGATTAAGTATTGATGTATTTTCTAATGCCATTCATAATAATTAAATAGATTAATCCTTATAGATTAATTATTTTTGTGTGGTTCTTTTTAATACATATAATTAAAAGCTAAATTCGAATAGATTATGGATATTTTTGTTGTTCTTTTTAAAACTCCTATTATTATTTTCCCCAATGATATTTACTAATTGAATACTTTAAATAGTAAGTTATAATAAGATTTATTGGTAGAATGTTATATGTTCGCTCACTGCCCGCATAGAATGTAGCCCGAAGATGCCGAAAGGCAAAACCCAGGTTGCTAACAGTGACCTCACATATGGAAGTTTACCAGTTTTAAATAATTTAGAAGTTATTTTTTAAGTAAAATAGCGATTAGCGAAAAATATATTATTATGAAAAACAATAAACCAAGATGAATATTGATATTGTGCATATCTATATAGTTTAGATTTGGAACTAACATACTTAAAATACAAATTGGCCAAAATGATATCATTAATATATAGAGTATTTAATTACTAGACATACTGTTAACGAAATATTATAGAAGGGGTGTATTTTCAAAGTGAATTTATTCCACTATCATTTTGAACAATTATTTTCTTACATAAAGAACCATATGGGTAGCATTTTTTACATTATTTATTTTTTTGCTTAATAATTTTGAAACCCATATGATTGCTATGTTATAGAAGAATATAATTTCATTGTATAATATAGTGTAAACTATATAATTAATTGATGCACGTTTTGTTTTTTAAATCAAGCAGCGCTTGATATTCGAAAGACCAATCCTATAGCGACGATATATCAATTGAAATGACTGAAAATTTAATATAATATTTTTTTCTGTCATTCATTTTAAATATTCAGCTTAAAAACAAATGTTCATTTTTAATTTGTTTGATGTACGATACATAATCTGATATAATTTAAGTGAAATACATCACTATTAATTATGTTCATAATTATATATTTTACATGTTAAATACGCATAAATATATTATAAAAATAAAAAATGTATCCATCCAGAACCCCATATTACCTCGTAATTTTATTAAGATGAATATGATTTGATAAGTTGCTTATAAATAGCGTTAAACATAATTTTTCGTAAAATTTTGAGATAGAACGTCTCGGCAGTAATCGGACGATACATAATAATGTTGAGAAATCTACGGTGGCGTTCTACATTAACAGACGAGTACAGATTGTTAGCAATTTGGTTATTCGTTATCCTTTTAACCCGTTATTTATTTAACCCATTAACATTTAAATATGTCCATCCAAAAACAAAATATTTATTTTGACCCTATTAAATGGAATTTAGTGCCCACGATATCAGTGAGCAGTGAAATTTCTGGCCTCTAATGCATATTCAATGGTAAATAAAAAAGGATGATTTTTATTTAATATTGCAATAACTAACACAGCAAAAATAATACCAGTAGAAAAAAATTGTGCATAAAACAATAATGGTCACATAACATAGAATCAATAAAAATAGAATATATTTCTTTTTCTTCTTCTTCGAACATCCTTTGTTATATTTTTAAACTTTGTCTAAGCATAGTTGGTCAAATTGGTCCTAATTCTAGTGTTATAATCAGCATATTTATTGCCGAAACTATTATATTAACATTAAATACGTAAATATTCAAATGATAAGATCACGAGATGCAGCTTCTTTGTGAATAAAATTTTAATAAGTAGTTATATTTGTTAAAATTAAGTTTATATTAAATTAATTAGTCTTCTTGGTAGCGTAGAGGTTAGCGTGCACATCCAGAGAATGCAGGTTCAATTTCCACATCGGTTGGGTTATACAAAAATCGTAAAATGCAGAACTGAATCCCCATTAGTTTTAGAAATTGTCTAACAATCAATTCTCGTGAAAAATAATCTGTCAATACATGTGTTTACATTGCGGTGATCCATATATTTCACTTCTAGAGCAAATATCTTTATACGGTGCAGATCCATATGTTCCACTTTTGAAGTGAACATTGCTTAAAAAGAATGTAAATTTGCTCCTGATTTGTAAATGAACACAATTTGGTACCGTGACTTTAAGTCAGCGGGGATTTTAATTCAAACACGCAAGTTTAAACTTCTAATAGTTTGAGTAATTGCCTTACAACCAATATAAACATTATGTGTAGATAGCTTTTCTATCAAATTCGCCGACTGCTAAGCAAAAATCAACAAAATCATTCTTAGATTGACCTGAGATAATATAATTATTAGGCAAGCATGGTGTACCGCTACATCAGAACCTACCAACCTTTATAGAGGCTGCACCAACAACGGTACATTCTCAGATTGCTGGAGAAAATGAATATTTAAAGTTATTTTTTAATCTAGAATTATCTGCCGTCAGACCTCAAAGTATAATGTCCTCTAACTTTTTCATGAAATAAGAGCAAAGTCTTGGAAAAACGTATGGACGAATATCAGAATAGAAACTTATTTGGCAGAGAATGCACTGCTTTCAGAAAATCAATTCGATTTCAGAAGGGACGAAAACATAAAAAACGCCATCACTGACTAAACATTCATCAAAAAAATACGTTGTCTGTGTCTTTCTTTCCTCCGAGCCTCTGATATGGCATACATTGTGGTTAAGAGAATTCGCGGATTTTTTTTTTGTTGCCGCACTTCAAAGTTACTTTTTAGTTATTTCAAATTATGTAGGTCAGATTAGCTTTTAAATTTGTATGGAGAGACACTTTCATGGGCTCCCCATAATGGTTTTGTTCTGAGACTTTTGCTGCAAAATATTATTTTGGAAAATTTGCTTAAGCTTCAGCTTTTTCATGGTGTCAGTGTAATTGCTTGTGCAAACGAAACGTTGAGGATAATAAATTCCAAAAAAAAAATACATATTTAAGCTTTGTTCTGGATTTTGCTGACCATTCCAGAACAGCGGTGAGTAAAGCCTTTTCCCGCATCTCGTGTCTTGCTGGTCTTAGATATTGAACATTCAAATTGCTTATGACTCCATATATAATATGTGGGCATCGCCGGTTATACCGCCAGCCAACATGTCTTTGTGACTGTCCAGAACAGGATCTTATCACATACTGTGGGAATGTACAAAAATGTGTACGGGACGGAAAAAATTACTCAACTCGGTCCAACCGGATATTGGACCAATCAGGCCATCCAACTTGAATGCGTGAATTTCATTGATTTTAAAAATTTATGGCAAGCGTGATGATTTTTCATTTTTTATGTTTATGTTTATGCAATATTTGTGTTTCCCGGAATACGGATATCAATAACGGCTTCTCCGTTATTGATATCTTCCACCCGTAGAAAGTGATCTCAGATATATTTGTTTTATAATTTTTCGACTATGGTCGGTTTCATTCTCTTAGTTGACACTTTTCTTTAATATCCATAACTTTTTCTATTTTATTTATTCCATATATTATTATTTTTTAAAATTGGTTTAATTTAAACTCTTTTGTTTTTATTATACGTCATTAAATACTTTATATACATAGTTTTTGATGCGCTCAACGCGTGGAGTAAAATAACAAAGCTTAGCTCTTCTATAAATTAAAAAATTTATACAATTTCGAATTTACAATAATAAAGTCTATTAAGTAACACCAGTTAATATTATTAATATACTTTTATTAACTATCGTATCATACTTACGAAGTTTTATTGGATAAACAAAACAAATATTTGGATTTTATAAAAATGACAAGATTTCTCAAATGAAATCAACCGTATATTACGGTGAGGTCGTCCCATCAAACAATATTCTGAAAACGTTTGGTAATTCGTGACTTTGTTGGCTTTTGGGTTGCCAAAAACTTTGACCCTATTTATTTATGTAAAGGGTAAAGTCTCGAGGGTTTTTAGCAGTGATTACATTTCCTATAATTACCTTTCAAACGTTGGAGAGATTTATAAAAAAACATTTTGAAATCAGATTTTCTACAGATTTATTGGAATTTTCTAAACATAATACATATTTTTTACAAGCCCTCTGTAAAGGTGGATCATATGGATTTCAACCAAACAAAGATAAATATAAAACAAATGAATCTTTGCATTTGAAGATTTATTTTTCACAATTTTTTCACAAGAATTCTTTATCAGCCAATTGTTCACCATGGCAAGCATCCAGTCCAAGGTTTTGAGATTTTTTAAAATCTTTAGGTTAGAGATTAGAACTTTTCAGCCTTTTAGAAATTTTCATCTCTGATCAGCGCAAGCTAAGCTCTTAGCTACCAAAAAGAGAGAATCTAATGTATTTTGTATATTTGTTATGATCAAAATAAAGTATAAACTACTTGGAAAAACTATATTAAATAAATCCGAGACTATTAAAACTTTGTAATTTTATAATTTTGTAATTTTTTTTTGCTACATGGAAACTTTTTGCAGACGCATAACAACAAAAGAATCTTGGGCTTACCTTAATATAATATTAAATTAAGCAAATCCAATATCACTATAAACGGTAGCATAAATTATATTAATGATTTGATTAACATTTTTTTATATCCCCGAAACAAAAAATAATTTCTAGGCAGGCATTTTGCTTATCTCTCCAAATTCTGATTACCCCCTGACCACCAATAGACAGAGCATCGAAATTTTTAAAGATCTTAAGGTATACATTGTGGTATATGCAACTTTTCTAGTTAGTGAGCGGATACGAAAGAAGAAAAAGAATGAAACAAAATAAAAAGTGTTATTAAAAAGGTAAATTATCATTAAGTAAAATAAGATTGATCTATCAAATAAAACTATTTACTATTCTGTGAAGTATTTTATTTCTTATAAATATTCTAGTTTGTAAACGTAATCATTAATACGTATATATCTTTGAATTAAGTATTCAACAAAGCTTAGATTAGATTAGTTGATTCAATCATTTGTTTATAAAAACTTTATATTAATCTTTATTACATAGTTTCAAAAAGAATAATATTTGTATATATATATACATAATTGCATCGTGTTTTAAGTTACTTCTTAATTTATTTACTCTCGATAAAATATTTTTAATTCAAAAATATTAGTATATTATTATTACTGAATCCAATCGGAGTAAAATATTTTCTTCGAATTAATCATAAACGTATCCCGAAAGCACCATGTGAGAATTGGCAAAAACAAATTGCTTGAGTGATTGCATATTCATATACGTATAATTTGAATATAGCCATTTGCATAAGCAAACTTCTTTGGAGCAAATGAGTATATACACAATCTATATAAATGTATAAACACTCAAAATACAGTCTTGCCAAATACCGAAGACGATGAAAGAAATAATATTCAATATTTTAGCATATCATGCTTAAAAATGTTAAGTAAACTTGAGGATATAAAAATATTTTGCAATGAATGCAAGATTTGAATTCTTTTCATCTTTTTTCTTTTGTATCGGCAATAGGTAGCCTCAATCGTATGGGATTCAGCAGATAATTTGCCTTCATACTGCTTTTTCTCATAAACTGCTAACTCTTAAACATAATGTTAATATATTGTTACTCTTTAATGATAATGTTACATTGTATTAATTAAATAAAACTGGAACTGTTAAAATTAGCGAGGAAATACTCTGAAAATAATTAATAAGTAGCAATATTTAAAAGAATATACTTTAATGCACGCGCTTTTTCAATTTTACACAATTTTTTGAAACAAATATTTCATATGAAATAAGAAATATTTTTTTACTTTTACCAAAACATCTGTATATACATCGTGATTAAAGTATATAGTTTTTAATACTCCGTTATTGTCCTTGATATAATTATTTCACTTCGAAGTCCATCTACTTAATTTATGTTGAAGGAAACCAATTTTTACTACGACGCTTATGTTATATATGACTGGGTTTTTGGGATATCCAAAAATGCAGGACTGGATGCTTATTGGATTGAGTAATTGTCTGACCAACAACTCTCGTGAAAAATAATCTGTCAAGACGTCACACTGTAAAAATTTACATGCTCTATCTTAGGAGCAAATATGGCGTGTAAAAAAATCAGTAATATTAATTTAAAAAATAAAATGCTCGAGACAATCACAATTTTAATAAGGAATTTTTTCTCGAAAAATCAAAATAAATGGAAAAAAACATATGTTTGTTTAGCTGAGTTGATTGATGTTTACATTTTTAGTCGCAGGTATTGTAGATTTTTTGGCCTCTGAATCCGCAAAAGAAAGAAAACAATAAAAAAATTGATTGAGTGATTGGTAATACTTTACACTGCCAAAAATTTATATTCGGAACAGATATGAAAAAAATATATTTATATAAATCAATATTAATAAATAAACATATAAAAAATGCTAAATTCAAATAATAAAATGGATCATTGTTTTAAAACTTTGGTTACTCCGATGTTTTTCAAACTTTCATAGTCCTACCGAGAAATCAGTCTATTTATAATTATTTTGGATTAAAAGCGTATATTATTTTTGACATATCAAGAAGCTAAGTACCATTTTTGTTAATTTTTCAACTATTGGAATACAAAATTGAGACCTAAATATTGCAAAATAACATTATACATTACTTCTTAAAGAGAATATTCAACTACACTGTTCATAATAATTTCATTGTGAATTTAATTTCAAAACAATGAATAATAGAAATTTAATTTAATTAAACTCATTTTATTTATAAAAACTACTGAAGAAAGTTAAATTCCGTGAATAAAGAATTCATAAATTAAACCCATAGAGCGTTCCATTAAAATTATGATGTAATAAAAGGAATGTCCAAACAGGCAAAAATGCCAGGGAAAATATCATGCCGTATTATATTAGTCCGTATATTATAGTGCATCAAATGCGATAAAAGAACAGTTTTAAAAAACGATTCGGCTAAAATATAACCGCTATTCAGAGACCCACAACGCCTAGATAACAAACCAGAATATGTGTAATACTTGCCCGCTACCAACGAACTAAAAGTATCAATATCGAGATAGGAATACTGGTCAGCCATTTTGACTGTATGATATGCATATATTGTATTAGAGATGATAAAATTGATACAATGTTCGTTCAATATCATTGAAACACAGTGAAACATATACAAAAAAAAACATACAAAGAAGATTCTTTTGTATATTTCTTTTAGCAATTCTAACATGTAGTGTGTATTTGTGAGCATGCGTATTAGCAGCTTAATATAATATTTTTGTACTTAAATTATTTGATAATATAAAACCAATTCATTGATCCATATGATTCTTCAAATATAAACTTATCGGTAGAAATTATACATGATATGATAACTACCTGTGCTCCTTATATATCCATTTTTTACACATTTTTATGCGATCTGTTAAAGTGACAACATAATAATGTGAATTCATTTTTAGTGATTAAATGAACAAACAATAATCTTTAATACGATTTCATTAAGGCTTTTCATCATTTTTTTAAAAATAATCCCTACATAGTTTATATCAAATATTATGTTTTAAGCAGACATAAATAATATTTTATTTTGCATAAATAATACACAAGTATACATTTAAAAACCAGTTGTTAAGTTGATTAATGTTTTAAATTGAATAATAATTCTTATGAAATTAAAAATTAATATTAGGTTTTTAATATTATCATATTGCAGACATCCAATTTATGTAAATAATCACGCTGTCGTTTTAAAATATACAAACAAAAATTGAATAGATTGACAATTTGTTTTACACAATCGCTTTGTAGGACGCAAAAACCATTTGCCTTTACTTATTTACTAAGTAAGTTGCTGACTCTCAGGATTTCATTTTATCGTTTGATTTTTCTCTTAAATTTTTGTTCTACAATGAATGAAGTTTCTGCAAATTAATTAAAAACGAGTTTATTTTGTTTTTTTTTTCAATGCCAACCAATTTAAAAGTACAAATGACAATTTTACCGCATAATACTCGGTAAACCAATACAAATACAGAAAATAATAAAATAAAAAAAAAATTCAAGTTTTAAAGTTAACTCCGAAAAAATGGAAATCCCTTCTAATTTTTGCTACTAAAATTAAAAATGCTTTTCCGTATGTTGCGTTACTACATTTCAAATTTTATATTTTTGAAAATTAAATCACAATAATTGATTACATTTCATTACGTAGGCTATAAAAAGAGCTCTGAGTAATATTTATAATTAATAATAGTTTACGTCTTTTGTAAAAAAATATAATGTACTTAATATATGATTCAATATATTTTATTTAAGATTCATAACATTCCGAGATAAATATTGTTTTTGTTTCACACGCACATATGTATTTCCGTACTTAGAGATAAAAACTATTTGCTTTGTTTTCTCTTTTTCATCCGCTCGTATCTTATATTATAAAATAAACAAAAACAACTATTAGAGTGTAACATCAATGTTATTCACATTGTTATACAGTTATGATCAAGCTTTGACTTCCTAAAACATACTTTACAACACGTTTTGGTAATGACTTTTTTTAATCCAATCTATTGTTTAATCTAATAATTTTGTACACAAATATTTAAAGCCAAACATTTGCTTGGCACACACAAACATAAGCCCATATAAACTATAACTTGAAATGTAGTTTATAGGAATAACATATTTAGGAATATTGTATGTCTTGAAAAATTTCCAAATATTTAAGTTCTAAGTATTCAACTTCTTATATATCTCTAATCTATGAGAATTTCTGGCTCAGTATATTTAAATTAGTTATAAAATCGATAAATACAGTTACTCTGCTAAATATCAGTCTCATGTTTGGCGTATGTTACCATTTTACGTCAAATATAAACTTTGTGGCCAAGCACTGATAAACATCCCATTGTAGAGATAATTTATGTTGAGACATCATCGCTTCAGAATTATTTAATCAAAACAATCAACTGCCAAATGTTCAGAAAATGAAAAAAAATATTTAAATACATACATGTATACACACGAAGGTATCCTATCTTATCTATAGCTATTTTTAAGATTTATGATTGCTGTATTATGTGAAAATAGAATTATAGTGTCTAAATAATATTGTGCAAGATATCTAATTAATTGTCACTCGTTTTCTTTTCATCACTCAAATCACGCCTCATGGATTTTTGGTAAATCAATCACACAGCAAAGATATATCTAGTTAGTAATTTGATGCTTTAGATTTTAAACTAAGAGTCAATAGAATTTGTATCATACGTATGTCATTTCATGACAGTCAAATATCGACAGTGACATTGCGAATGAAAAACAGAGAGAAAATTTACAATAATTTTGAAATGCTTTTGCACCTCCGGCCTTTTTAAATTCATGCTTTTAACGTTAATTGTAATGCTTTTTAATGCCAAATAAAATTCAAATGACCTTTGAAAGCTTATAAATGTGAATAAATTTAATTATTTTGAGTGTTTTCTTTTTAAATTTTGAAAACCTACAATTAAATTGCCAAGTTTTCATTATGTATTTTATTTGTATATTTTTAAAATGATAATATGCTTGCTCTTAAAGTCAGTGACGGTAAATATTGATAATACCAAATAAAAAATCTTTTGTTTCCATCATTTTAATATATTCCTACTGAATAAATTTTTAAAATATAATAACTAAAACTCGAGATTGTTTTTACTATTCTTTCATTATTATAATCACTTGAGTTCTCTAAGGTCACGTTTGCATATGAGTAGAATTGGAAACAAATTTATATGGAATAATCATTAATTAAATCATGATAGTAATTATAAATAATATTTTTAATTTTACAGTAGTCTCCCCGGTCAGCGCAGTTGGTAGCGTGCGCGACTAGCAATCCGGGGAATGCGGGCTCGAATCCC